>DWQX01002545.1:0-21310 GCA_018245475.1 Pharmacophagus antenor | reverse complement strand
TATATATATATATAAATATAGGTATTTACCTATATATTTTCATTAACAAAATGTTTTACCGCACCCAGGGCTGACTGGCAGAGAATGCCCATAGGTATTAAGTTCATCCTCGTTACACTAAATTTTGTGAAACAAAGTTTTTAAATAAATAAATAATAATAATACAGAATTATAAGTGATTCTAATAAATAAAAACAAAAATATATAATGTGCTATATAAAGTGTTTCATACACCTTTTATTAGGAAAACATACAATGCATAGTATTGAATATTAGGAAATAAACATTTATTTCCTAATATTCAATACTATGCATTGTATAATGCTATGAAATTAATGTGTACCTTTTCTGTGAGTACCAGTCCGGTGGCCTATTTGGCTCTCCGACGATTTTAAATGCGCGTGATACGGACATCCAATTTTGATCACCACTACGGACCACAGCTGACGCTAAGCACAATTGTTCCCTAGTGTTCCATGTATCTAGAGGGACCCTTTTCAATTGTAATCTTTCTTGAAGCGAACTCATTACGATGTAAATGTAGATGTTAAATACGCAATAACAGTATTTCTTAACATTAAGTATAGACACATTCGGCAACCATTTGATTGAAAACAGTCATCTGTCAAAGTATTTACTGTTTTTTTTTTCAAGTTGTAGATACTCATCTTTTGAAATAAAAAAAATCACATAAAATAATATTGACTAATTGATATCTATTATAAATAAAACAAAATCGACACTTTTATATTTTTATACCACAGACCTAATAGTTCACCTATTTTGTAAATTTTTTTTTGTTATTTAAGCAGCAAAAATTATAGAATATATTTCAGTTATTAGAACTATAATAGCATTACAGTTTTTTTGGTTGGTTTTAATTTTTTATTTTTTTAAATGGTTTAATTGGTTATAACAATTTATGAAATAAAATGACACTTCCTCATAAATTCTTATGTACCTTGGAATTAAAAATAAATATTTTTTAATTCATTTTATACAAAAGTATTACCTAATATAATTCAACATAAGCAGTTTCAGTTTTGTTTTAAAGTTTATTGTGACAGAAAATTTTTCATGTATAGGTATAAACATAATATAAAACAAAATAGTAGAAATATTTCCCTTGGCCAAATTTACTATAATATACGCACATTGACTAATAATTTATTACTTTAAATTATTATTCAAAAATTATCTCTATTCGCTCCACAGGAGAATCTTTTCTCGTCTCTTGCGTTTTTAGCGAAAATTCAGATAGTGATTTATTAACGAATTGATCCCAAAATCTAGCTGTTAATGATTTTACAAGTTGATCAGTTAAAATGTTTAAAGCATAATTAATATGTTTTGTTTTAATTTGTCTACTAGGATTCAATGCAGATAAGTTATTCTTTTTTTTTGCGTGTCCTTTCTTTGTAACAGCTGTTTGTTGAGAAATTGGCGAAGCACCATTTCTTGATGTTGTTATCGTATTAATTACATAGCCTCTTCTCTTTTTCATTCTATTTAAAGCTGTGTGCATTTTAAACGTTTTACTTGTAACATTATTGTCATCATTTTGATGTATATATATTGACTGTATACTAGATTGTTTTTTTGACAAAGTATCTGTAAATTTAATTAAACATTAGAATTTGTTAGTTATTTAAAAAAACACAACCATCAAATATTTTAACAGTATTTCCGATGATAGTTTTAATGTGATAAAAAAAATAAAATTTTATTCTGCTTTGAATACTAGACGCAAAATAATTGTACATTTATTTTTTTCTGCTCTTATCAGAGTATTTCCTAATTTGTTTTCCAAAAAAAGAATTTTTTAAAAGAATTTGTATGAAAATATTCTCTGCTACTCTATGATGAACTATTGAAAATTAACACTAAGAACTTACGAGGAACTGTTAGCATCAAAAGTAGTACATAAAAATTTAAAATCAATAAATACTTTGCAAAAAAATACATAACCACTCGCCGTGCCGCAGCGTATCACAGTGAGTTAATATAATTTTATGAATGCTATAATTACAAATTACTCAATAAAATAATCCATAACTACCGCCTTTATTGCATTTTGCACAATTTCTTTGTAATCAAAATATTAATTTTCTTATTTATGATTAAGATTTTTGTATTTAAACCAATACGATATTTCACTTTTTTTAATCTAAATCTCTCAAAATTTGTTAACTTTTACTAATTACTTGTAATTTTATACAATTCCACAAAAAAATTGGTAAAGCATTGTAGCCTTAATAAAATTAATAACACAAATTTTGTAATATTTGCTGATAGCCCAAAAGAGATCATTATCAGATCATCGTAATTATTTTTCACATGTTAAATAGTTTTTAAACTGGCAATACAAGATTTACTGAAATCACCGGTACGAAAGAACAATGACAAAATCAAATTTCGCGTAATCGATATTTCATATTGAGGGATCCATATTTTATTAAATATTTTTCATCGTTCAAACAAAGAGTAGAAATTGATTTTTCACCGAGAAAAATAGAGATTGTGCTTTATTAATTAAAGACAATTGTTGTCTCCGTGAAACGACTCTGTGAGTGTTTCTGAAATTATTGTCTGTAGTTAAATTTTTTTATTTTTTATATATATATTGAAATTGTATTTGGAATAACTTTAAACAAAATCGTATTTGTATATTTTAATCAGCTATACTTTATAGGTTCCAATAAAACTAGGGGGTGATAGTGTGCGTACTATTCCGAATTTTCGTTGTAGTTGTTAATTCTTTGACTCGAAATAGCTTTAGACACATTTTCCAGCAATTATTAATTATTGACAAATATAACAGAAAACTTTTTTCGTATATATAGGTATTATCTAAAGTTTATTTAAATACAAACTGTTTCCTTTTGTACTTTTTTTCTTTGGGTGTATAATTTATTATATGGGCTACCATTTGACCTCTATTCACACGGTGAAAAACATGAGACGTATGGTGTAGCCTGCTTGCCCAGAAAACTGCACTGTCATTGTGGTATTATTATTTACAATAACAAGAAAATTTTTCAATGTGTTAAAGGTATACAACAGTGCAATAAAATTACACTCCATGTTTAGGTATTTAATTTACAAGGTGAGTGGAATGGGACAGAAGTTCCTCTCCTTCTGGTTATGAACAATATGTGCAACTGCAGGTAGACAGTTATGCAATTATTGTAGCACAGTGGCATAGATTGTGGCAGCTAACCATGTTGTTTTGTAGAAACCTTATCAAACACCACATATGTGGCATTGAAGGAAGTTGTACCTTTTTTTTTTTATTACTTTTGTCTGTTATAAAATGAAGGTATATAATTTTATCTGTCTTGATCCTATAGAATATGTTTGATTTTTCAATCATTAAAAATAATAAGTGGAATCCAGTAAATATTGTACTCTCTATGAATTCAATATTGTTATTTTTGTGCTAAATTAAAACTAAGATATTCCTTCAATATTTAAATTAGGTTGGGCTATTGAGTTGGCATTTGTTTAATATTTTAGGAATTTTAATGTTTTTGAATGGAACACTAGCAATATTTGTTAAAAAGTAGTAGCCTGTTTTAATCTGTATATCAATAGAAATTGTCTGGTGCTCTGTCCTGTTGAAGACTACTAGCTGGAACTAATACACTTTTATATGAATGCAGTAAAACTGTTATTTTGACATTACAAAAAATATGTATGTTATAATTATTATTTATTAAAAAAAGAGTCCACTCTGTTTAAACATTATTAGATCCATTATGGTTTAATTTTTCACAATTTCTAATAACCATTAACTACTTTTAATCATGTTTTGTGTTCCCATTACCGTTATTTACTTTGATAATCTCTTTGAAATAATTTGTTGAAATATAATTTTAGTTTATTGATATTTATTTGAGAATTTTACAACTTGAAATTAATGATTTGTTTATTAAACAAGGACATTAAAATGTAAATCTAACATATAAAAAAAAAATATTTCAAAGCTTTCATTCTGTAAAAAAATTATGTTTTTCAGGTAAATGTGAACAGCTTTGGACATGGCATTCTGTAACACCAAGGGTGGCGAAATTAAGTCTTGTGATGAGGAAATGGTGTCCCTTGTATCATCAAACTTTGAATATTTGATACCATTGTGGTGTAAGAAAAAAATTGATTTTAACAATGATGAACTAAGGGAAGAACAGTGGGACTCTAGCTTCAATCTCAATCATGCAGGTAAAAGTATTAAATTTTAATTTTATAAGCAATGGGCTATAGACTGACCATCCTGTGATGTAATGTGACAATGAGGCTATAGATGGTGAAGCAAGTTCAGTCCAGTATACTTGGGCACAAGTATGTATGCATGCTGGAAAACAGCAATGTTATAGTGGAAAGTTGACATTGGGTAGGTAGATAACTAAGCAAGTTTAAACCCTAGCACCATTGAGACTCCCACCTCAATTACCCATTGCACGGATGTTGCTCCAGAATTGAACACAGTCTCGCAAATCTCAAGGCAAGCAGTAAGCCACAGTGCTAAGAAAGCCTACATCTGACTAGTGGTAGTTCGCTTGTGATATATTGCACAGGTTTATAGTAGAGAAATAGCTAGGCTCCTTGTGTCGTTGATTGACTTAGAGCAGCATTTCCCAATTTTTTTGGTGTCATGTCCCACTTTTCAGTTAAAAAATTTTTCTATGTCACTCTTGCAATTTTTATCCAAAGTCCCTCTATACAATTGAAAATCAAAAATGTGATGAAATATATAATATATTATATTAGCTATTTTTTTAAAGTTGCTGATTGCCCCCTCTAAATGACAGAATTGTGCCCCCCTGTGGGACCTACCTTGGGAAACACTGTTTCAGATCATAGATTAGACCTTTACAATATGTTTATATGTTTGATAGTTCCTGATATGTATACAATGGTTGACCAAGGTAATATTAGTAATAATTAGGTAATTAGAAAGTGGGTCTTTAGCTCAGTAGTTACAGTACCCAAGTTAGTAAGCAAATACAAATTGTTTCTTTCATACATTTTTAACTATGTAGCTCAGTATTTTTTTTTATTATAAAATGATGAGAGTAATTTCTTATGAAGTTTTGTTTCCGTTTAGATTTTTAGAGTGATTTGATTTTGATGATTATATTTTTGGGTGAAAGTCTTTACTAAAAATTTGGTCCTAAAAAAAGTCTAAAGGTGGGAAAAGTCAGTAATACTTATTAACTTGATATATCTGTTCCATCTTTTTAACTCTGAGAATTTACTATGATTTATGTAGATTGAAAATATTTTTTTATACTTTCATTTCATAACACCCCATCCTTTTAGTGCTGTATCTAATTGATTAATTCATGCACAAAATCTTTATTGGACACATCTATGCGGAAGAGGTGTGCCTGCAGTGCAAGCCCGGGCACTTATATACCCATCTATTTAAAAATATATTAATGTAAATCATAATTTTTCTATTTATTTATTATGGTCGTATTAAAATTTTGTAGCAATTATGATTTTTTAATTCCAGTGCACTATATTGTCTAAATGTGTTGTGCCATACTTACAGGCTTGTATGGGGGGTATTCCTACTGTTTTTCGGGGGTAAAAGAGGTTTCATTAACTATGACCCCATACATTACCGTTTATAATAAATACTTAAAAACCTATTAGGCTAAATGATATACATATAAATATAATTATTTCAGACTACATCGATGACGATTTATGCATCGGCAGTAATTTGAATGTCGAGAAAACGTTTTGTTACATATGCAACGTTAAAGTACCGATGCCATATATAGACAAGCATCTGGAAAGTTCTAAACACGTGACGAACAACAACATAGCCAAGGTTGGCTTAGAGAGGATGAAAAATCAAATTAACAAACCTTACGTGAAGTCGGATGCGGGAGAACCGCCGCCTTCCATACATTATTGCACCACTTGCAATTTAATGGTCGCCGACGTGGAGAAATCGAAGCATTTAAAATCGATATGTCACAAAAACTCGATAATATTGGATAAGATGTTGAATGACTGTCTGGAACTTTACATCAGTTACGGATCGGAGGTGGATGATGAAATGGAATCCGATATTGTATCGACACAAAATGAATACGGTGCTATTCAAACGGAAGAGGCGGCTGTGGTACAGCCGGTAGAGGTGGTGGAGGCGGCGGAGGCGGCGGAGGCGGCGGAGGCGGCGGAGACGGCAGAGGCGGCAAATAATAATAATAACGACGAACACAAAAATCTAAATGCCGGCAGTGATTTTAGAGATGGCTACGTCTTCACGCACGAGACGGAGCGCGGCGGTTGTCCGTCACCGGTTGAGATTAAAGTCGATGACCACATTAAGGCCGTGGTGGATTTAGATAATTACATACAAATGATTAACGTTAACGCGTCCTCATACACCGTCGAACATATAGACAGGTGTTACCTCTCGATCGTAACCGAAGACAGTGTCCATATCAAAGTGAAACACGAGAACTTCCACGGTCTCGTCGCACTGGCCGAGCAGCACGTGCAGTGCCGACTGTGCACGATTGTATTGACGGATGTCGAGGAGCACATCTTCTCATCGGAGCATTTGGACAAAGTATTATTGCCTATCAACAGTCATTGTATACGTAAGGTGGGCACTTATTCATTTATTTCATCTCGTAATTATTTTAGATTAATATGGTAACGTAAAGAACTAGTGTGATAACAATTGAAAATAATTTCGTATGATGTTAAGTGACGGTGAGGTCGTGCATGCCGAAGCGTGCTCGCGCAGAACACTACCGCGCACTTGCATGCCTGACAATCGGAACGAAGCGGCCCGAAGGGGTATCACTTTCCATATCCCGTGCGACGGATGGAAATCGAACCCGGGACTTCCGCGTTACAAGGCAAGCGGCTAAACCACTGCGGCACGGAGGCAGTAGCAGTGCCCACGTTACCTGCTTTAGGAACCTAAATTAAGAATATGATTAAGAATTTAAGACGGAGCTTTTTTTTATAGCTGAACAGTTCTGAAAACCATTGCATGTTGTGCAACGAAGTGGTTACGAACCCCGACGTTCATGCGTATTTCGATAAGATCCACGACGACATGTTGATGAGTGCGCTGGTGTTCGATGCGGGCAACGGGCTGGGCGGCGCGCTAGATGTTCTCGCGCCGCCCGCCGAGCAGCGCCATCTAGGCAGCGGGCAGAACAAAACGGGCGCATTACCGAAAGTGGTGGAACATGCTGCCGAGGGGAGCGCAGACAGAATAATGAAATACAGATACAAGGACAGACTTAATACACATTACCTTCTAGAGGCTACACCGCTCGTGGGTGAATTTAAATGTAAAGTATGTAACATCACTCTCCCCAACGACCAATGCGACAGGCATTTGGCTAATGAAGAACATTTAAATGTCTATGACAATTTATTGGCCGCTAACCGTATGGAGAAGTACCCAAAATGTTTCTACTGCACAATTTGCGATACATACTTGTTCTCGGGAAACGAGTTGGATCACTTTAACGCCGCCGAACATAGAAGGAAGATTACGTCTTCGTCGATGGCGACGGAGAAGATTGTTAAGCCGTGGGCTGGTGGCCACGCTTTATCACGTAGGCGTGATAATGTAAAGGACTGGTTCAACGAGAGCGGCCTTGATGATGTCAATGATGAAGCATCAAAGGCTGTCGAAATGATCACACCGAACGACGGCACCCCGTTCGAGGAAGTCGATAATGCGGTTAGTGATGCTTTAGGAGCATCGTGCAACCTGGACTCGATGTGGTCGGATAACGTCGTGGCTAAACCTAATAGAAAAAAACAAAAGAAAGCGGCTGCTACGAAGAAAACCGAGAAACACAAACAATCAGCTGAAACGATCGCATGCAATACAAACGCCAGTGCAAACTCTGCGCAAGATATAAAATTGGACAACGACACGAACACGTGCAGGTATCTATGCAAGATATGCAACGTCACCATCTCCGACAATACCGAGAAGAGAACTATCGTCAAGGAGCACCTGAGCAATCACAAGCACAAGAGCTGTTCAAATTTAATAGAACGTAACAGACTCAAGATCGTCGCTAACGTGTTCGTTTGTGAGATATGCCAGGACTGCCTACCGTTCGGTGAACAGTTCAGTCACATAAACCTCGTGACGCACGAGAAGTATTTCAAGTGCCTCACCGATGTGTACAATGGCGTCGTTCTCATAGAAAACACGACGAAAGCCGACGTCGACGGCGTACTGGCGGATCAGTTGGATGCTAATAACTCGCAAATAGTATTGGTGCCGCAGCGCAAGTATCCGTATTACGAAATGACCAAGACGTGCAAGCCGGCCGAGTACAAGTGCCAGGTGTGCATGTCGCACGTGCCGAGGAATATGTGCTTGCTGAAATCACACGTCGATAACAAGAAGCATATTAAATTACTTTCGGAGGTATTGGCGACGAACCTGATCATAGAGGCCAACGCTTCGTTCGTCTGTTGCTTGTGCTCGATGGACATGACGAAGCAATTTGTCTTCGAGCATATAAAGGATAAGCGACACAAAGCGGCACTCCAGAACAGGCAGCACATTAGGAACAAGCTGAGGGTACCTGCGTTGCGCTACCTATGCGTGCCATGCGATTTGCCCGTGCCCATGGACACGACGAACGTCCTGGAACACAACGCCGACTCTCGCCACATTAGCCGCGTGTCGACGCTGGAGGCCAACACTATCGACGTAACCGGCGACATCTGCTTCTGCAACACCTGCAAGGTATACTTCGTTAACACGTTGATCCAAAAGCACATCACTACAAGGAAACATATGGGACTGATCAAAGCTACTGCCGTCTGTTAATGCTTGGAAAATTTCTCACGCTACAAAATGTTTACACAAGGTAAGCGTTCAGAAATGTAAAATTATTCTTCTTCTCTTTCCTTCATTAAACTCGCGTTCATCTTCCTCTCCCTTTCCCCCCCTGAGTCTATTTTGTCTATTCTCTTCTTCAATTACTTCCACCTCTGTCTACCGGTTCCCCCACTCCTCCGGCGAGTACAGCGTACACGAATATGTTTCTATCCCCTCTTTTAGCTTCACCTAAAAGTATCGATGTTGCAAATTAATGACATCACGTTGTATTAAAATGTTGCCAGTCCTGTTTCCGCTACTGCAAGCTATACAACCAACGAGGTACGCATACAAAAGATTGCAATTGTTATACATTCGAATGAAGTGAAAATGAATATTATAGTAACTGCAATCTAATCCTTTGTTAATAACGTTTATTTTCCTTAGAACTGCTCAACCACTTGACTGTGTCCTGATAAATTACAATTACTTATTCTTGAATCTCGTATATGTTAATTTAACAATTGAATGACAGTGCCCTTTCTGAGGCTTTGTCCGCCCCGAGCAAAAGCAAAATTTGGCGCCCTCCCTTACAACAATTTAGAAAATTACTGAAAATAAAAAAAAATTAGTGAAAAAAGGCAAATAATCAAAATTACACAATAAAGAACTAAGTTAAAACTTGCATTTATTCAAAAAATAATACCATTGTTATTTATAAAGTGATCAATTTATAAGATTTTAAAAAATATTTTGTCTTTTTATATCGGCGCCCCGGGCAGTTGGCCGTCTTGCCCGCCGCCATGTCCGGCGCCGAGTGTGTTTCATTAATAGTAAACGATATCGTAAGGCGATCACATTAAACTGTACATGTAAGTGTTAACACCTCACACGAAAAATAGAGGTTGACTGAACCTTTATTTATTACAGAGTATAAATTTTGAAAATATTTAGAAATTCACGTTTTATACTTGATATTTTAGGACATTTAATCAGGCAATACTATGAAAGATGATTGTTTGAATAAAAATGTTCTACCAATTTTCAATACCCTATAGGGCATTTTGTTGTACTATTGGTGCATGGTGACTTTGGTGTATAATGTAGCATTATAAGTTGTAGTAGTTTTATAATAGTGTAGCTAACAGTAATTTTCGTAGTAGAATGTAGTATCACTTGAATATTAAGTATCGATAGGGCCTCACTACGTAGGTCACTAAAAAAGTAGTGAATTAAAGGCATATTTGAAATTATTAACCAACAATCCACGTACAAAACATATTTATATCTATGATAAAAATTTAAAATGTTTGTTGAATATATTTTTTTATCGGTTATTGAATAACATTTGGCCTCGATTTCACCTGATGATAAGTGGTAATGAGGCAGTAAATGGGATGCGTGTTCGGCTCGAATACATCTGACTCTCACACGTATGACTGCCGGAACACAGCAATGCTGTTATAGCGGCAGATTGACATTGAGGGTGTTAGCTTGCCAGGTGTGTTTGAGAAACCATACCACCGTCCAGACTCCATTACTACTGTGGACCTCTGCCTTATAAGGCAAGTGGCTAAACCACTGTGCCACGGAGGTAGACAAATATGGTCAAACTAGTTTGTTTAGTTAAAACTGTGATGAAATTTTTGTTGAACAAATATCCTACATACCAAGTGGAATATTCGTCAATATGAATTAATTGATAATATAGTTTCTATGTTATGTTGAATAGGTAGGCATTATCTTCTCTTTTGACTTTAGACAATAAAAAATATTTTTTGATCTCTTCTACCAAATAAGTTTTTTTTATAAACAAAACATTCCTTCCAAAAATTAGTTTTTACGATTATATCCTATCGAAAACTGCATTTGAACAGGGTTTAGAAGCACTTAAATTATAGGGCATAAAAAAAAAATGTTTACTTTATAAACATTTATTGATACAGGTTATTAAAAAAAAACTTTAAGAATTTTCAGAGGTAGAAGCCCTTTCTATATTATTTATCTATTTACATATATAATCCCTTTAGAAATACAAAATTCAGAAAATCTTGTATATTTTTTACCTACCGTAATTATTGTCATAGTTTTTTTACAACCAACAAATATCATAAGTAAACAAAGCCTATGTTAAGATTAAATATGATATTTATACTTTGAAATCCGTAAAAAGAGAATAAGTTTGAAAAATTAATGATTAATTCGAAAACCAATTAATAATTAAAAGAGATATAAGTGTAACTGTTACAAATACAAGCAGAAGATCGTAGATTTACACGGTATCGCTTTCACGTGTTTATATAAAATCACAACAAGAAAAAAAAATTGTTTTCTTGTACTGTCGTGCCAATCGAGGAACTGGTGTAATTATTAACATATTATCGACCGGTAAGGAAAAATAAATACTCTCATTTTTTGTGATTTTCACTATAAAATCTTTACCGCACAGGTTTTTTTTTTCATTTAAAAATGAATGTGTACAGTTAAAGAACTGAGTAATCGTCGGAAAGTTTGTCTCAATAAGCATGAGCTACAAAAGTCAGAATAGCGGGCTAAACGTGGGCGAGCGAAGACGACGAAAAGGTTAAAAATCGGCTACCGGTCGATAAAGTGTCAATTAGCTCAAATGAGAGATCTTGTTTATTTAACATTCTTTTATAAAGACTTGTTTTTTTAGGTTAATTCTTAAGTGTTATAGTTAAGTTGGTGTCAAATAGTTTTAAGGTTATTGATGTATGTGACAATGCTTTTTGATTGTACTAGTCACATTAACATCATGGTGTGGAGGTAGAGCTTTGTGGATAATTAACCTTGGATTTATGGCATACCTCTATCGGATAGAACTCTATAGACTGCAGGTGTTTCATGTCGAGTTATATAAGTGAAGCTTTAAATTGGCTAAAGGCCAGTATTTCGATAATTAAAGACTATTTTCGTGCTTTAATAAAATAATTAACTTTTTTTATTGTTTATTAACATAGTTCTAATTCAGAAATATTATTTTAGTTTTGTTTACGTGAATTTTTTTTGGAGGTTATTTTTTTTTGTTTACATTAGCCACCAGTGCATGACAATGGTATATTTTATCTCGCATTTACTGAACACCTAATTTTTGGATTGTTCAATAAAATGTAACGTAGCAATAATTATTTTTATTTCTGTTTACTTTTTCCTTTGTGTATCCAAAAAAAAAAGGAAAAGTTAGTAGTGATAACGGTACTAGTCTAAGATAAATAATAATACCGAGGTAATTTTTACACGTTAATATGAATGTAGATTCTAATACATGTAGCATCGAGTAAACCTTCGTTGCTCCAAAAAGGTGTTGTGTAAGATAAAATAAGAAAATGCACTGGAAAATTGTGCAAAAAGAAACTTGATGTCTTTATATTTCATAATCATAAAAATTAACAAATTCATACTTCTTTTTGGCGATTAAAAATATAATTAGTAGATATTGTTATAGAAGTATTAACTTTGAGAAAATTTTAAATTTGATTATCAACTTTTTAACTGTATTGAAATAATTCTTAATTAGATATTTATTAAAAAGTAAATGTTATGTCGAATAATTTATTAAATACGGCTCTACGTCAACAACACTGTCGAAATTAAAATTAAAAAAAAAATGTTATATACAAAACCAGGTTTAACCCATTGACCGTCGGGCGTGTTTAAAAACAACTTATGAATTTTTACAAAAAAAAAACACATAATTGACGTTTTTCATTCATAATATTCATTTTTTCATTAATTATTCTCGGGGTTTTGTAACAAAAGACTGACAAACGGAATGCTTTATCATTCCGCCGTCCGTCTGTCAGCGGCCTGTATCTCATGAAGCGTTATAGGTAGAAAATTGAAAATGTCAGACTATGTATTTCTATTGTTGTTAAAAGAACAAATAAACTAATACACACAAGAAGCGTGATTTTATTGACGTTTACGGTACGGAACTCGTCGCGGTGCGAGTCTCACACGCACTTAACCATTTATTTATTATTATTTATTATACAATTGTTTACTGAAACGTGCACCTGTAATTATTAACTTAAAACTAGGTCACCCACCACGTGACATCTCGTGGTCAGTCGATGGGTTAAATGGAACGGTTCAGTGTATTCAAAGTGTAATTAAAAATAATAACACGTCTCAAACACGTTCACTGTACAATAAATAGTTTATAAAAATCCTTTCTGTAATTAAATTATTATCGCTGTTTAGAATGTATGTTTTCGCATCACCTAAAAACCAGTAGACAAATTTTAATGTTTCCGTGCCAATAGTTGGTGATAGAAGAAATTAATATTGAAGATGATTTTTATAATTTGAAGTTTTTGTCCCATCAGGATAACGGATTCTTTCTTTACTAGTATTATAATTTTTTTTACATCTTATTCTTTATACAATGGTACTTAATTCAAATATTCGATGAGATATAATTGTATATTTATGTACATTAATGATTAACCAAGATTAAGTACAGCTAAAATAATATTTCGCAGTGAAATATTCAGCAGGTATGTTAAGATTGTATCAACATACTTTACATTTATATGAAACCTTGACCGTTATTACACGATAAACTTTTTCATTTAATATTTATTTATAAGTATAAAATGTTGCGCAAACGTTTTACATGTAAATTCTAAAAATCAAGGAACGCCTGTATTGAATTTTTATACACAAGTCTCGCAACAAATCGTCGTTTAATAGTAGAAAATCAACTCGTAGAAACTTTAAAATTAAGAAATAGGTATGTCCGCTACAGGGGTATTCATATGTCTAATAAATAAATGTGTAAACGTTGTCTTTTCATTTCGAACTCCTTAGAACTGCGTGAACAATGCTTTAATATTTCTAGCCTATACAAACTTTTTATATACAATTATTTAAAACATTAGTTTCACATGATGTTAATTGATGTATCCTGGGTAGGTTGAAACGTGATTGCCCAAGGCACACCAGCTCTCATATTTTTACAGCCGAAACAGGGGAAATACGTTATCGGCAAACTATACGGGTGTTAAATAGCCGGACAGGTTCAAATAACCATACCACCATCAAGAGTCCACTACTCACGCGTCCCATAGACTGCATCCGGTCCCTTTGTGTTACAAAGTAAGCAATAAACCATAGCGTGCCCACCTATCTGGCTACAACCCTTTATATTAATCTGCCGCTATAACAGCTTTGCTGTGTTCCTGCATTCCTACACACATGAGAGCCAGAAGTATTCTGAGCGAGAACGCTTCATCTATGGCCTCAACGTCACTTAACATCATGTGAAATCGAGATGTTAGCCCATATTCGATTTAAATAAATATGCAGGTCACTCAACACATTCGCAAAAATCTCTTTCAGGTCGTACGCCACGTTGTGCTAAACACTTTATTAATTATAAAAAAAAAACGATGGCAGTTATCTGCGACCAGAAGCGGATATTTAATAACTGTTTAACCCTTTCGCTCCGAACTATAGATTGCTTCCTCTGAGCGATTAGCGACGTGCTTTTGTTTAGCATTTTGTTATTAACGTCAGATTGCCCGACATTCTAGTAAAAAAATTTACGTAGCGACGACGGACAACGCAGCTATAACTTGCATCGACGGCAACAGAGGTACCGCGAAGACAGAATCGACGTTTGAATAATAGGTATGTTTTCTAGATCATTTAATGCCATCTACAACCTTAGACTATCTCATGATACTGTTAAGCGCTAATTAATTTATTGAAAATAATATATATTAATTAACTTAGGAGACAATGCTTCATAATTTAGTGATGTATGCTAGAAGAAAAAAACTATGGTTATATACTATTTTCCTAAATATAAATACCTATCGAGATAGCACAATAGTGAATGAGCTAATAAAGACATGTTCAATACCTATGTATTTATTTAGGTCAAAATTATTCTGCTTTTACGGCGGCGCAAACCCGTATTACAATTGGGGTCGTCTGAAATAAAAATATATATTGTTAAGAAAATGTCATACTCCTTGTAATATCTATTTTTTTTTAATTTTCGTGTAATTATTCACACAAATGTTATTCAAGTAATGTACACATTATACATCGTTGACCGTAAATATACAAATGGAATAATTATGTCATGTATTAATATTATTTTATGCTTATGCATATATAAGTGCCCTGCAGGCACGCCACAAGTACTAGGACAGTAGTGTTTAAAAAAAGTGAGTTGTCTCACCGGAATCTTTCCCTTTGCACTGTATGTACTTGAGGACCCTGTCCTCATCTCCAGGTTCTGCCACCCTGCCCTTCGTTTTCATGCCATTCAAAAATGGCGCAGACAGTATGCACGGCTTCCTCGAAACTAACTGTAATTCTATAAGAAATAACGAAAAAAATTACGATTTGTATTTTTTTTAATTTATGAATAAAAAATTAATGATAATGAATATCTGGCAGATTTTTCACGTATATCGCTGGTCCCAAAATGGGTAGCCAAGCATCACTTGAAGTATGGGTTATCAGAGATCAATATACATTTAAAGATATTTTTAAATACATTCTTAATTATACAAGGTGACTCAAAAGATAGTTCACATTTAAAAAATCGATAAAAAATTAAACAACGAGTTGATGAAGAAAATGTTTATTTCATATTAAAATACACTTTTTGAGAAATTATTTCTTGAAAATGATATCGTCCAAGTGTAAACCGTTGCGTTCACGGCATTCATTTAATCGAGCCCTAAAATTGATGATCTATGACGGCTCGGCATGTATTGTCCGTGATGGCTGCCATTTCGTGACGGATATTTCGTTATAATTGTGCCGAGGAAGACGGTTTGTTGGCATAAAATTTAGATTTGACCGTAGAGGTTAAATCAAGACTACGTGGAGGATGTCACCTCTACTGGATACCAATTTGCCAGGAAAAATTTCACGAACTCGAGATAAAGACCTGTTGAACGTGTGTGAAGTTGCGGCGTTCTGCTGGAACCAAGTTCTTTGGCTATAACCAGGAAAGTTTTGTAATTCAGGCATGAAGAAGTTGTCTAACATCTCCACATAACGGTCCGAGTTCACAGTAACTGTGCGTCAATTTTCATCTTCAAAAAAGTAAGGGCCGATAATCCCTCGCGCCGACATTGCAGCCCATACGGTCACATGAGGCCAATGTAGGATTTTCTGATGTTTGTGTTTTGGATTAGTTGCACTCCAGTATCGGCAATTTTGTTTGTTTCCATGTCTATTGAGATGGAAATTAGCTTTATCCGAAAATAATATGTCGGTAAACGTTGATAACGCTCAGTCATCTGATTTACTTAGTCAAGCCTCTGCCCAGTATCCTGAGGCTTTAATTCTTGCACTAATTGAATTTTGTAGGGGTGCAGCTTTCAATCTTTGTGTAAAATGCGGAACAACGACGATCTATGCACGTTTAAGGTATCAGCATGCTTCCGAATCGAAAGGTCTGGGTTGTCACGAACATATTAATAAACACCGTCTATGTTGTCGACCGTTCTCGAAGACCTTGGACGTCCGGATTTTGATTTTTCCAGCGTTGAATCAGTCTCTTCGAACTTTTTGAAACATTTATCAATGAGTTTGTCATTTAAATATCGAATATTGCAAAATTTTCTACGCGCTACAGTCGTTGAATTACCGCTTTTGTAAAACTCGCGTGCGCACAACGCACGGTCCGCTCCTGAGAAACGCTACATAGCGACTAAATTTCCAACAGCTAGGTTATCGAATGACATACCCCCCGCGCCCCTCAGAATAGTTGCGCACACGCAATAACCAAAACAAATGTCACCTTTCTTTTGAGACACCCAGTATATTGACTAGACGGAACAAACAAATATCATCACATGAACGTTTGTCGTACCTGGTGTAAGAGGCAGGGTTAGTAACATTACACCAACGAGCCCGTTCTTTGAAATGATCAGTCAAAGCAAAACATATAAAAAGTGTTTAAAAAAAGCTAGTTTAAGATTTCATATTTTAGTATTGAACAACAATCAGGTAAGCATTCCTTGTTAAATTAATTCCATGAAACATTGGGGAAAAAGATGTTTCATATCTCACATATTCTTTAACCCCACACTGATTCGAGGGATTATTACTTGGTGGTAAATCAAACCTGCTTGAAGCAACCGGGGCGTTACTTTTTCTCTATTGAATGTCCTCATGGATTCCCACTATACATTCATTATGGATTTGATTGATTTTTACGCAGTTAGCCTTATTGACAACTTTTACAACTCAACTCGCGGGTCACAGGGCTTACGAATGCGATGTTTCGTGAGCAAGTCAAATAGAGGCCAGATAGGCGGGCCAGGATAGCTGCGAGAAAGTTTCACATCATATGGTGAAGTGTGGTCAAGCAAGATCTCGGAGAAGGGCGCGGGCCTTTGTCTTAGATTATCGTTAACTTATGTCCTGAACTGCGGACGGAGAGGACCGACACAATTGTAACTTGTTTTACAATTGTACAGCGCCATCTGTCGACAATGGGGGAAACTAACATTATAGCGTTTAACACAGATTGACCGCGGGCAAAATTAATGGCTAAGCACGAGTCGGCGCAGCACCGCGAAGATATTCATACGATAAACGCCAATAAAATCAAGTTTCTTATGTGAATTACATTGTTTTTATTTTTGGTTATTGTAGCGGCGATAGAAAAACACAATCTGTGATAGTTTCAACTCACTACCTATTGCGTTCATGAGATAGAGTACGCTGACAGACGGACGGCGGAGGCTTAGTACTATGGTTCCATTTAGGGTCCCTATCGGTTCGGAACTGTGAAAAGATATTCCCTTTAGTCGCCACGCTTGTCGTGCGAGTTGACTTGATAGCTAATAGCTATTTGATAATAAAAGCTTGATAGTTTCGATGAAGCTGTAATAGTCGTCAATAAGACTAACAGCGCAAACTTCACCGAATCCAGCAGCAGAAGCAGAAGTGCGAGTTGACAAATAAATGATTACATGCACGGACATTTAAGAAACTGTTAAGATTGACTGAGGAAAGCTGAGGACTGCATGTGGTTGAGTTTCCGGATTATACGGGACTACTGCTGCTGTTATTGATACAGGCCATATAGCCATAACCCATAAATGAGAGTACTCTATAAGACTCGCTAAATATCAGTAACATTCATATGTTTGTGTATCCACGTACATCACATACATAATGAAAGGCTTGAAAATTTTAAATTACTGTAAAATTACTTTTTTTTTATAGGAAGAGTAGCCAATAGAAAGGAAAACCACAGACAACGTGTAGAATAAGGCCGCGATGCTATGGTAACGGCTTATAAAGTTTATATCGCCTGATGCAGAATTTATTTATTGGCATTGGGCTAACACATGATGTCATTGACACAAGATGTTAAGTCAGAATGAGAACGTAGGTGGTGAAGCATGGTCGCCCAGAAGATTCTGACCTTCATGTATGACTGTCGAAACACGACATCGCTGTTATAGCGGCGGGTTGACAAGGAAGGTGGTAGCTCGCCGGGCGGGTTCGACAAACGCCACTACTATCCACGCACCACGGCCTATGTGGAGACATTAGAAATTTTAAAAACAGATTTAGCTGAAAGACAACCAAAATCAAAACCGGTATAAATTGCTACCACATCAAAGTGTCATAATCATTTCAGCTAGTTAGTCCATGCTTACGACAGCATAGACACATGTGGCATAATTTTTGAAAGGCACGAGTCTAGAAAGGGTTTACGCGTTGGCCGTGTTGAAAGTTTCTATCTTACTCACTCTCCTCGGGATGCCTGCAGTTGAACATCCTAAGGTGGCAGACGCTCATGAAGGTCCGGTAGACGCCCTCCTTACACCGAGCACAGATCATCACGGAGCGAACGGGGCACACAGACGGACAGCCGTCATTGTACTGATCTCGGTCAACTGTAAATGATCAAGAGATTTTTTTTCTGTATCTGACGCCGAGGAGGTTCTATATGTGAGAGGTAAGTGGTCGTGTGTTTGCCGTGCATCAACGAGAGTGCTGAAGAGGGCTTAGCTAAGCGTACTATAAAAGGTACGTAAGAGATTACGGAACTTCCCGCAGTACTCTTAAAGCGACTTATAGCGAGAGAGTTTCAACAGGTGGGAATCCCACATAACCCTGACGTCCTTACAGAAGCAGGATATGATATAAAAATTTTAAAGGAGATTTGTTTTCTCATTCTTTGTAACCTGACTGCTAACGGACTTATTTGAAATTGATATTCATTCCATAAATATTGGAAAAATTTATTTTATCACTGGGTTGGGAAACGTGAAAGATTGGTTTTCTTAATTTCATTAAATACTCGTACTTTGTAACGATGTATTCAAATTTAAAAAATTACGTCGACGTTTTGGAGATCACATGCGAAATCTGGTGAGTAAGTATGATAGAATCGTTGCCATATAAACTTTATTTATACCATTTCGTAACGAAAAAGAGTAGTAAGTTCGAACGAGACATCTTTATTTATGAAGATTCGTAATAATTTTTACTGCACCGTAATAAACGTTATGAATCAGACGTAACGAACATACGTAAGTTACCGTCACATTATTGATTTGCCGCCACAATATCAGTGCTGTTTCGGCAGTCGTACACATAAATGTCAAAGTATCCGGAGCGAGCGCACCTCACCATCTTTGACTTTATTTCACTTAATATCAAATTAATTTGAGGTCAAGTGTTGGGTAATTGTTGTAAAAATGTAATTTTCGCTATTGATTACCATTATGTTAGTATGTAGCATTTCATTTCGTACAATGAAAATGGGAACGGGGAATGATAGGAATAGACTGCCGGCGTCGATGTTTCCTTTCAGATACGTCGTAGGTTCGTCAATATACACGCTCAATTGACACGTGGTGACTATTTGACTATTTTCGATGGAAGTTACGTGCTGTTAGCCCGTTAACACGTGGTGTTAAGCGAGGCTGTTTATAAAGAGCCGTTCTCGCCCGGAATACTTCTGGATACTACACATGTGACTTCCGGAATATTCCAAATGTCGATGTGCCACCACAAAAGCATTGCAGTCGAGACACTTCTCCATTTACAGCCACATTGTCATGTAACATCAGTTCAAATTTACGTGAACTGTTAGCCCATAATCTACAAAACGTTCTATTCTACATTATGTACAGCTAGACGTTAATCACGAGATATCATTAATGGTGACAGAGTATAATTTTGTTTTGTTTAGATAGAACTGATAAAGGTTGCAAAATTCGATATCGGCAGTTTTCTAGGACATTTCGAATAGTACATATTTACAGTAATCCTTTATAGTTTATTATTTGTTTGTTATTTCATTGACCACAACTCTATATCATTATAAAATTAATTGTTATATAGTTATAAATATTAGGCGATATAAAATAGATGTATTATAGATATATGGCATAAATATTATATGATAAACGATATAAAATCAAATGTGCCGTTACGCAATGCGTCTGCCTAAAACTTTCAGCATCTCGCGGGTTGTCTGGCACAAAATGCTTCGTAGCATTAAATCCATTTACTGTTCTTTCTTTTTTGCAATGATGTACCATAAAGAATGATAAAAAAAATCCAAGGTGGATATTTCATTGCACTCTTATAATGTACGTATTTTGTTTACTTTTCCGCAAAATTTCGTTAAGAATATTTCGCTGAACTTTTAATTTTCGTAAATTTTAGACGCATGAAGTCATGGTTAAGCAATATAAGGGATGATTAAGCAATATATGGACTGGCATAAAAACATTCGCAGAACTTTACGGTTTAACCGTGGGACAAGAAGAAGTTTAAATTACTGACTGCCAACCTTCAGTAACGGAGAGGCGTTAAGAGAAGAAGAAATTTTAAAACAACTCACCGTCTTCATAATCAACCTCGGACGGATTTTTAACATCTTCATTTTGCGGTCCATCGTCGGCTTCATCAGCCCGTTCCGCCGTAGATGTGTCACCCTCCGTCAGTTTCTGCTCTGCTGTACGGTTGTCCTGTTCAACAATACTAGCATCGATGTCCGCGGTTTTATCTGGAATTTTCAAACCGTTTAATTGCTCTTCATATTTTTCAAAGTTAATTTTCACACTTATTTCTTATATCATTCACCACATCTCGACATCAGTTATAAATATTACGCGATGTGTAATACATATATGGCATAAATATTATATGATAAACGATATAAAATCAAATGTGCCGTTACGCAATGCGCCTGCCTACAACTTTCAGCAACTCGCGGGTTGTGTGGCACAAAATGCATTAACTCCGTTTGTTGTTTTTTTTTAGCATTGATGTACCATGAAGATGATAAAAAATTATTCGAAGGAGGATATTTCACTGCATCCTAATAATATTTATACTTTCTTTACTTTCCCGCGAAATTTCGTTAAGAATGTTTTCTTGAATTTAAAACTGTAAATTTTAGACGTATGAAGTCATGGTTACGCAATATAAGGGAGTGGACTGGTACAAAAA
>DWQX01002544.1:0-21310 GCA_018245475.1 Pharmacophagus antenor | reverse complement strand
GGGGTTGTGCGACTGTGCAAACGCTTAGTACGATTACGCAATTGCCATTTAAACTATGTTAAAAATAGGTGTTAAGCACCTACCGCACGGATGCATAATGCACGCGCGGGACCGCAAAGCAACACGGACGCGGAGTGCACACGCGAGCACGCAAGATAGTCACGATCGCAGGACATACACGCGGGAGCATATGCAGTCACCCGAAACCGTGAGACGAAATGAAGGCAATCTACCTAGTAGATCGCGGATGGGTGGCTCGCTAACCAGTATAGAAAATCCCTGTGAATACACTCGTGTATTCACAAGGATAAAACAACATAGAGGCTTACCCAATGAAAATTGCACAAGATATCGGAAGCAGTTCAAGCGCGGACATGTTGCGTCGGCTGCTATCGGACCATGAATGTGGTGTGGTAGCGCCAAGGATTACGTTATATTTTAAAAAATCCTTTCGTAAAGCAGATGTGCGACATCAAAGGAGTGTCATTTCGTAATGCCAATCGCCAGGCTTGCGCGACGCTATTTTTTTCGGTACTATATTCAATTGGAGATATTTTCACATTTAAAAAAATTCTTGGAAAAATTTTGGTATTCAATAATGTCTAATAACAATAATGCCTGGCTTTTTGATTAACAATCTTGACTTGAGTTAACCACAGCAACAAGTATTTAATTTCGTTTAATATAATTTGATTCATATTTTTAACTAATTGTGCAGTTATATGACCGCCTCGATGACTAGGGCGATGTCCTACTAATCACAGAGCAAAGCAAAAAACCTTTATAAAATTACAAAGTAGTAATCAGCCGATAAACGCTTACTGTTAAGCATCTTCTTTCCAAATATTGCTACAACACCCATATCCACGGCTTCTACTTTCATGTAATCATAGATCCTCCTTGACTAATGTGCCCTATCCATTTAAGATTAGTAATCGTTCAGATAATATCGGTGACTTTGTTCGGTGTTTTGTTATGAATCTCCCCATTTTTGAATTAACCGCGTGGATAAATTAGGCTTTGTGCAATAGAGCCTAATCTAACATTTTTACGAGACCCATTGTAAGCGGCTATATCTCATTTCCATAATACAGTGCATTTGGACACCATGGTTGATTTAAAAGTCTTTGTCACCAGATCCTGCTTCCCCTACGCTGTCCGGCCGAGTTGAATTCATTGATTAAAGTTATAAAGTACTTTACCTAGGAACTCCAGGGTCACAACCAGGACCACAATATAGTCGTCCAATCAAAGGTAACAAACTTAAAAAAATTACAGTAACTTTATTATCCAAATATAAAACCATAGAATTGAATTCTGATTCCAGCACCCAGTTATATGTATTCAAAAGAATTTTGGATGAATTAGAACCATAATTCGAGTTGACGAAAACGAATGGTTCTTAAATATTTTGTTTTCCGATGGATGGCAGCACTATACACGTGCCCTAGAAAATGCAGCGCAGTGCCGTATTACGTAAAGGAATTGTCATTGTGTGCTTTTAACGGGTGAGCTCATTGGCTACTCGCAAACATAGATCTTATACTATTGCGCTAGTGAGCTAGCAGAGTACGCAGTGGGTGCTTGTCAGATTGCGTATTGTACGAGTCGAATGAAGTTTCTGTTAAAATGATTTTTGATACAATTTAATTAATTGAAAGTAATGTATGCCTGGATGCATTCGATTAAAAATAAATTATCTTGTTGTTTAACAAGTAGTACTTACACTGACAATAGACACCATGGTGCAGTGTCATCCACCGTTGCAGCTGGAAGAATTACCAAAAGAAGACGAAGAAAGATTAGAAAAGTTGTTTTCTAAATTAGATACCGATGGAAATGGTAAAATCGACATCCACGACTTATCAGTCGCCCTAAAGGAACTGGCGCCGCATATAAATCGTAGCTACGCAGAGGTTAGAATTTTAAAATTTCCCATAGTAGCAGTTATAAAACTAACGGTAATTTTGCCTTTCTAGACATCTGTATGTAGCCAAGCATGATTCATTAAAATTTTTATTTCACACGCTTGTTATTATTACTACAAAATTGTATATTATAAGGTAAAATATCTCAGAAATATTAAATTAAAAAGTAAATTTAATATTAAGATCACAGAGATATTACATAGGACCTAATATCTTCAAAACTTTCCTAAAGCTGACTCTCCAAATGTAGTAAATGTTAGACTTTTAAACTTTGTACTTTATCGCGCTTTTTTTCATGTGCAGGCTTAATTAACTAAACCTGTATTTAAATTTAAAAATAAGTATAATGTTCTTCTACTGGCTGAAATCATATTAAGATCAACAGAAAAACCCTCTGTCAACATTTTACTGTCAAATTTCTGATTAAAGTAACTTTTCTTGAGATTATGTGAATCTTTAAAGGTTTCATAAATCCTTTGTGTATATTACCCTCTGTATATGACTCAATCTTGTTAAAAAATCCCTGTACTCTTCCTATCCTGCCTAAGAGTATATAAAGCTGGTTATTCTTTTGAATCGTCTGTAAGATACCTCACACTATCTGGTACTAAATTATGATTTCAGAAATTAGTAATTACAGTTATTAAATAACAAGTTCATGTATAATATTATCATTAATAATTGAATTTATAATAAACATTGTAACTGTTTTTAATTTAAGCTTATCATCTAATGGTGAGTTTAGTGAATTAATTTGTGTGAAATATTGTAATACATATATTGTAATACTTTTTAAAATAACAGTGGGTGCTTAATTAATTTAAAACATGTAATTGTTATTGAAATAATTATTTATAATATTACTTACTGTATACAACTATAGCTACCTCAATTTACAACTATTTCTAACCATACCAAAGCCAGTAATAACAATTAAATATGATAAATTAACAAGATATTAGTAATTAATCATTCACAAATTAAGGACTGCTCACAAGATGTCTCTTGTTTCGATTTCTGTGTTACAGAGTGATCTTGACAAATTAAAAAATCTTAGAAATTCTATTTATTCATAAAAAAGTTATTGCAATTGGTAATGAAACACATTTTTTCTGAATCTAATTGTTTTACAAAACTTGCATCATAAATAATAAAGTTAAGATGATTTTGAAACATGCGATTTTTTCCAATATCTTGGAGTCATTAAAATGTGAAGATTAGTAAATCAGCAAATATAAAAAACTTAGAACTTAACTTCATTGACTTTTTACTGTAACAGATTTTGAGTAATTTAGCATATTTTGTTTGTTGCATTTTCATTATATAATTTTGTTATTGTATTTTTCAGAAATTTTTGGCGAAATCAGGATGGAAAGAAGCAGGTGATGTAACACTGTCAGAGTTTATACATTATGTGCGAGAGCATGAAAAGAACCTTAAACTCCAGTTTTCTCATCTTGACAAGAATAAGGATGGTAAGTCTGATAAAAATGCCCCCTATGTATCATACCTATTATGGATTATTTGCAACAGTGTAATTTTTAAAAAAACAGTAGTCAAAATTAAATATTTAAAATGTGTGGTAAATATATAACATTGGCACTAGAGGATATAAATTACCTGTCATTCTAATAAATATATCAAAGCAATGAGACATAAATTCTTTAATGATATATGTATTAGTGCTAATGGTTGCAAATAAAAATCAGCTTTGAGAGAATTCGTTCCAATTAATTTGGAATACAAAGTAGATCTGCTTGTAATATTGGAGACTTGAAAAAATATCAACTATAAGTACATTGTTGTAAATACTTTGCTCAGTATTTTATAAAAGATGAGTATAATTAAATAATTATTACATATAATCATTATTACAATCATTTGTTTATCAGTTCACTGTTGAGTGCAGACATCAAGTGAAAGCAGCTGATTTTTTTTTCATAAATAAGCATTTAATTACATTTAAAATCTTATTATAGAATTAAATTTTAATTTTACATGAATATTTTTTTTTCATGTTTCATTTTAATGATTGATACAGTATGTGTTCATTTTGTTTTCAGGAAAAGTTGATCTGGAGGAGCTCATCTCGGCGTTTGCCGATTTGGGAATAGCAATTGGAAGAAATGAAGCAACAAATCTCTTAAAGAGGTACAATTTTTATTATGACATTGCTGTAGCGAAATGTATGGCATTATTATGCGACTTGATAATTTTTTATTTGCAAGCGAATTATTTTCTTGATCCATGCTCATAATTTACATACAATAGTTAACTTGTCATTGCTGTAAATATTAGATTATGGTGTAAAAATTCAAAAATGTATAATATTTTACCTATATTATATAGTTAAATTTTTATATATGTATCCATTATATTAACGTTATACTAATAAGATTTCTTTCTTATTGTACGTATTTAAATTATGTTTAAAAACAATTAGATAATATGTTTGCCTTAGAAATTTGAGGCATTAAATATACAAACATTTCCATGAAAATATTGTTTATTAACAATTAAGACAAATTTTGGAAATTACCTATATAAGTTGTGGACTACTCTTCTTGCTTTCCAATTTAGCAAACTGACATGTGTCAACACAAGTATCTAAGAGCTAATAAAACATTTTCTAAAATATGAAAAGCCAAAATTGTGGTGGCCACAAGAAACAACATTGGTTTCAGACCTTGATTCTTTTTCCTTACTACATTGTTGGCGCTAAACTTCGTATGCGTTATATTCAGTTCATTAATGTTTAATCCCTACTTTTCGCCATCTGGACTAATTATATCTGATAGTAACTATTCTGCAAAATTTGGGAGCAGAACTGCTAATATATTTTTAAAGTTTATTTGTGATTGAGGCCTTGTAGGTGAGGTTGTTCATAGCCCAATTTGGACAGTCCCTGAGAGTTCCTACCTTGAGTGGGTTTTGGTCTATCTAATCTGACGTAATAGTCTTTTGACAAACTCATTAATATTCCTATTAAGCAAGAAAAACTAAGAACAAGTGACTACAATATTAATGCATTTAAACAAGAACTAAATATATGGTTAATACTTGTATGCATAAATAGAGTACACAATAACATTAGCTTAAAAAAAAAATTACAATGAACCACCATAGTGTTCTTAACATAGAAATAGGTGCTTGTATTGCATACATGCATGAGTGTAGTCTCGAGTAGGTCACCAGACGTAAGACGCGATATAAATTCATAGAAACTAATCTAATCTAAATCTAGGCTAAGCCATCTAAAGGCTGATCTTGTTAAGGAAGTTAATAAGATTAGAGTTGGGCTCCGTTATTTTCATCACTTATTATTTTTCCTTGCTCGATTGGTACGAATATTATCGATGTTATTTTTTAACGACAATGGGTTAGCATTTGACCTCGATTGTAACTGACGTTGAATAACAACGAAGACATTGACGTTGTAGCGCGCTCGCCTAGAATACTTCTGGCTCTCCGGTGTATGACTTCAACAAAACCCTACCAAAACATTTACTACTTGTGTGGCAGCGAAATCAAACCAGGAACCTCAGTATATCAAGGCAAGCTGTAAACCACTGAGCTCGGAGGAAGTAACTTATATCAAGTAAAATTAAACAATTTACACAATTAAAAACGTGTACCTCATGAGACTTGGTGCTTCTAGTGAGAAAAGGCATTATTGATTTCCTTTTTATCAGGGTATTTTATGTCTGCATACATAACAATTTCACAATCTGTATTTTTATTTAGACAATCCGAATTGACTGATCGCTATTAGATAACGATAATCACATATAACATTTTTTTTTGAAAATGTAATTTGATTGATGAGATAACGATTTTTGTACTACCACGAGATAAGTAATAAAGCAAATCTTGAAAAAGGTTTTATAAATTATTCTAAAATTAATCAACGAAAACGGATTTGCCCGTCATTAATTTACTCTTAGATTAATGATATATAATGAAAATAATTTACTGAGTATGAACATGTTCTAGACTGGAAAATACTACTGGTATTAATATGAAATAATTTTCTATTTTATCGATAGGATGGACCAGGACGGCAGCCTCAACATTAGCTACGATGAGTGGCGGGACTACCTGCTGCTTGCTCCTGCGACCGATATCCATGCTCTCATACATTTCTGGAGACATTCCACGGTAAGTTTTTTATTTATTTATTAGAAAGCCATCATGACATGTACATAAAGAAAACAATATTACATAATTATCATAGAGAAAAATTTTTAGTAGATAGCATACTTAAAGGCTAACCAAGCACATTATAAATATTCACAAAGTGATGAAAACAATTATAAATAAAAAAAAGATAATATATAATGACAAACGAGCAATTATTCTCATGAGTTAATCTTACATTTAGAATAGAAAAATATATTTAATTTCTTTTTAAATTTTAGAAATGATTCAATAAATATCAGAATCAATCAAATTGGACAATATATTATATTTTTTTAAAGATTCTATCTAATTGACCTGATCATCTAGTATTTTTTCTGCAATACCTAGTTTTAAATAGATCATAGTTTTTTTTTCTAGTATTAGGGCTAGGAATTACATAAAATACTTTTATTGAGAGTTCTGTATTTTTCATTTTGCAGTTTTTTATTTTATGTAATAAGCACAAATCCAAGTGATAATTAGTCAGTTAATCAAATTAATTTTCATAGTCTAGTCATCTCTGTCTGACATTCGGCACTGGTAATGATTTTATCATTAAAACAAAGATGAGTAAAAAATTTATTTTCATATCTTTTAAACCTATTATGTGCATCTTATTGTTGAGATTCTAGACTGGAGAGAAGTATACAATTTTCATCATCATCATTCATCATTATCAATGTCATATCTTCCCCAATGTCCTCCACCATATGCGGTCCTCTGCTTACCTTATCTGGCCGCTTCCCGCCGTCCTGAAAATCGTCAGTCCATCTGGTGGGAGGGCGCCCTACACTCCTTCGTGCTATGCGCGGCCTCCACTCCAAGACTCCTCCCCTATTAGCCATCGGTGACTCGGCAGATGTGGCCGGCCCATTGCTGCTTCCACTTGCTGACTTTAACACCTATATCAACCATTTTTGTTCTCAGTTGAATTTATATTTCATATCATATATTACTTTATTAACTGATATTTGGAAACGTATGTCATTATTTAGAATCACATTATTAAGCTTGCACGAATTGAACAAACTACAAACATCTTCTTGGAGCAAATGTCCAACATAAACGGTTTTGATTTTCTTATAAATTTACAAAAAGGATTAGGAAGGTATCACTGTTGTAGAAGCAACTTGTTCTATCATTTATAAAGTTGTTTAATAAGATGGGTCCTAAGTGGGACCCTCGTAGAAAGTTTGCTATAAATGGCTCTGATTGGAATTCATTTAGTAGTATAATGTATAGTTTTCTGTTATGTAAATAGGAAGAAATATAATTTAAAAAAGAACTTGAAGTTCTTTTATTAACAGATTGATCTACAACGTCTAATGCTTTGGAGAAATCCGTGTAAAATTGCGTCGACTTGAATATTTCTATTAATGGAGATGCACAATTTGTAACAGTTGATTTTCCTTTTAGGAACCATGTTGTTTTTCAGTGAATATTGTTTTTTATGTGCCAGTTTATAGTAGAATAGATGATAGGCCTGTAATTTGTTATATCACTTATATTACCTAATTTAAAGACGGGCTCGACTCTAGCTTCTATCTAAATGTCTGGGAATAATCCTTTTTTTAAAGAAGAATTAAATATATAACATAAGGATAATTCCAGAGATGGCACATTTTTGTCAAAAACTGAAGGTATCTCATCTGGTCCTGCTCCTTTGTCGCTATTAATCTTTTTAAGATTCAATTTAACTTCTTATTAATGTGTACAAATGACAAAATATTATTTGTGTAAATGTTATTCATATAAGGAATAAGATGTTTAAAAAACGTCTTTCAAAGCCATTACATACCGCTGGTCCATTTGAAAATTTTTATTGATTTAGCTCCATATTACGAGATAATCATTACTGTTGTTCCATATTTGGTTTAAATATTGTTCAAAGTTGTTTTGGGTTTTAGATAATACTCATATTTATTTGTATATGTTGTACATAACTTTTATAGCAACTTTCTATTAATTTTTCACATCCTTTACTTAGCAATTTGAAGGATATTTTGTCTAGAAGATTTTTGTATTTTTTATATTGTATTCTAAACTATTTATTAGGTCACTGGTATACCAAGTTCGATATATACTTTTATTTTTCTTGAAATTTCTCATATAGACACTTATAATCTCAAATAATGCAAATCTTTTTTTATTTCATCAACATATCTACATGTTTTGAATATCTTCCAAGAAATATTTCTAATCTCTGTATTATTAATGCTCTAATTAGCTGTATAGATTTTTTATACTTATTTTTTTCTTAAATAGTAACTTGTATGTAAAGGGTTTCTCAGTAAGAGTGCACTTTTTCATTTTAAAATCAAAACAAATATTTAATGATAAAGTTTTAATATTTTTATTGTATTGTAAAGAAGACATGTTCCAATTAAGTATGGAATAAAATATCCGGCAAATGACCCCCACGGCTCCGATGACAAGCCATTACTCTTTTCATTAAATTTTCCCTGACTTACACAGAGATGTGGCTGTATCTCACCGATGACGCGTTGGATTTCCGATTTATTCGCATAGACCCGAGATTTAACAATACCCCATAGAAAAAAATCGCACGGCGTTAAATCGCACGATCTTGGTGGCCAGTTGACATCAGAATTTGGTGAGATAATGTGTTCTGGAAATCGTTGCTGCAATAAGTCGATTGTTTCATGCGCGGTGTGGCAGTTTGCGCGGTCCTGCTGAAACCACATGCCCAGATTCATGCCGTCCAGTTGAGGTCACAAAAAGTCCGTTATCATATTCCTGTAACGAATGCCGTTCACAGTCACTGCAATTTCGGCCTCATTTTCAAAAAAATAAGGTCGAATCCAATCACGCCTCTTGACCAAAATCCGAACCAGACAGTTACTCGTTGTGGGTGCATTTGTTTCTCATAGATTGCATGAGGATTTTCTGAGTCCCAAATTCATATGAAAATGCGCTTTATCGGAGAAATTACTTTATTCGAAAAATTGGTTCGACTTCACTTTGCTCAATGGAGCAGCAATGGGTAATGACCCATTGAACGAATTGCGGGCGCTTTGAATGGTCTGCTGGTTTGAGCTCCTGAGTTAAGTGAATTTTGTACGCATGAAGGTGGAGGTCTTTAGTCAAAATTAGCTGCGTAGTGCTTCGTGAAATTTCAAGTTGTTGAGAATGATGACGAATTGATGTTTTCGGGTTTTCGGCGACACTCGTTTATAGCAGCAATGTTTTCAAGAGACCGACCGGTACGTTGACGCAAATGATTCTTATTATACATAATCGACCCAATTTCTTCAAATTTTTTGCCCACTCTTCGAATGGTTGACACATTAGGTGCACTTCCTTGGCCGAAAATTTTACGAAGTTTGCGAGCGGTTTCATCTTAACTTTCCCCATTTTTGTAATGAGTTTTCACAATTATAACGCTTTGTTCTTTCGAACAGTGGTCCATTTTTAATAATCATGATAAACAGAGGTGATAGCTGTCAAATTTCAGAGCTGCCACTTGCATGAATAAAAAAAAACAATTTTAAAAAGTGCACTCTTACTGAGCCAACCTTTACATGGTGTTGTTCTTTTACACTAAGTGGTTCCTTGCTCTCTTTTACTATAAAGTATTTGGCTATTTTGTTGTTGCTGGAGATGAGGTTAATATAATTTTGTCTATCTTCTCTAATCCATTTTATTTTTGGTATATTAAAATCGCCTATCAATAATATTTTACACCGTTCAGCAGTTATACGTGAAACATTGTCTACAAAACTTTAGAGACAATAGTTAATGGTAATGGTAAGTAGACCCCACATAAAGATAGGATGAAACTTCAGTTACCTGTCCTATATCCTTATAACCGCTTTCACACCATTGGTCTTTGTAGCTTGTAATTTTTTTTGAAACTGTAATAACGATGCCTCCACCATCATGTTTGGTATGTAACAAACAGGATTCTCTGTCTAAATACTATAAAACGATTGCCTATAAACTCTGCTGTTAATATACTATCATGTAACCAAGTTTCTGGTAGAATATCAAAGTTGTAATTCAAAATCTTACTTGTACACCTCACGAACTTTGTTTTACTCCTCTGATGATTTATACTAAAAAAGTTCATTTAAAAGTATGTTTTGCTGAAATTTAACACAAATAAATTTTTATGAATAACCCGCCTAAATTTATTTGTAAATGAAATTCAAATGAAATAAAGGATACACTTGTATACAAGTGTTCAAAGAGATCTTAAACTCTTGATAACATTAAAAGTAACATGCTTAAATATAATCATTGTAACAAACGTTTTAAATTTGCCGTGAACAGTAAAATTAAGCCTCTAGTTAATTTCATACTCAAAATTGTTTGCTCTAGGAAAAATCTATAATCTAAGTAGGCGGCTCTAGTAAAAACTTACGATTAAAATAGGGTCGTCTTCCACGAACTGGTTCTCGCCTTGTCGTAGCGGATGAGTTTAAGAACCGTGGTCTGATCACCCCAACGGTAAAGGGAAAAGGAACCAATACGCCTCAGATCAAACATGCCCCAGATGTGTGCCAGAGGATTGCAACAGTAGTATGTTGGAAGCGTGGCGCCAAATGCGTTGCCTTCGTATCCGTGATGGAGTCGCGGGGGAAGAGGAGTTGAGTGCTGTCGGGTGCTCGTCCTCTTGGCTCCCATAGCTTTTGGATGACGGACTGGAGGGGATTGTTACCCGTTTGAAGGTAAGAGGCGAGAAAGGAAGGCGCGCTGTATGTTTCAGCGCATCTTAGCAGGAGTGGGATAGGGAAGGTTTACCTCCCCTCTAAGGTAGCCATACGGTGCGGCGACGCTAGCGGGGTCGCGGAGGTGTGTACGCAAGTGTTCTTGTAACCCCGCTATAGTTACGATGTCAGAACATCCAACATAACCTGTACTTACCCCCGCAAAAGGAGGTATGTGAAGGTATTTCCCCCACGTAAAACAATAAAAAAGACAAGCGGGGAATACAAACCAGCACACTATAGCTTCTGTTTTATAAAAAGAAAATAACCGCAGTCCTAGCTACCAGAACAGCTGTATTAATTTAATACAAAGATGAATGAAGTTTAAAGTTAGGAAAATACAATAAAAGCTTACTTTAAAAAAGATGTAGGCTTGCTTAGGAATGGGTTGAGGACACAACCGTGTGGCACGGGCAGTCGCCCGCTGAAAAGAAAGTTAGCTCGGAGAGAACCGATTAGTGCGAACTAGATCATTAGTGCCGTGACCTTGTCGCGTAATTTTAATTTAGATTAGCATGATCGATTGATTAAGTTTTCTTTAATATTTTCTATTTCTTATTATATTTATAAATTATTTAATAAATTCAAAATGGAGTTTTACATTACACCTATGGTAAAAGAAGGCAGCTCTATTAAGAACCTATACTCAAAATGAGCGAAGGGTAAAGTAAACTGTGACCTACAGCTTAACAACCTTATTTTACTCTATTTATTTAAGCTATTACATATATTTAAGTAATGTAAATTAATTTGTGTTACGTACTAGTGGTGGAAACGGCATCTGCGTCGCTTACATTGAATTAATCACGGTCAAGGTTTTAGCCTTCGCGTAGTAATAGTCACACGTTATTACGCACTTCCGTAAAGATTATATACGGCCAATGACATTTTTTAGATAAACAAAAGCAAAGGAGCATATCACTTAATCGTGACATGTAAACATGTGTAAATAGAACAATGATATTTTTAGTTATTTGCAGTGAAATTACTTGCCATGTAAGGTTGGTTGGTTATGTAAGGAAAAAGCCTTATATAGTTTTTTCACCTTCATTACAATATATGTATGCCGTAACTTATTATCTTAGTAAATTTATTTACGATTTTTTATTAAACTTCTTTTAGATAAATCATGTACTCTTAAAGTATAAAATATATGTCGCATGTGATAAATTATTCTGCTCTTGATAGAAAAAAAAAATGTTCAATTTTTGACGTATGTTGAACGGACTGAGGATAGATGGGATTTAATTTTTGACAATACTTAGCAACTTGTAATTTGGAATACAATCTATAGACAAGCGAAGACTAAAATGATTCGATTTTCCTATTCAGAATTCTTGCCTGAATGTCTTTTACTATATGCATTTTGTTTAGTGTTTACGCATTGTCATGTGTGGTAGGTGTTTCAACTTTTATTTAGAGAACGGGATATTAGGAGTGATGTGCCTGAATAGACTATACTTGTGACGCTTTTTCCTAAGGTTGTCACACTCACTCGATAAGATATTTAGGAATGGTAAAAATATTTTGCATAAATTATAGCATCTTACGCCCATATTCGTCTATTTATTTAGTTATCAACATTACAATGATATTAGAAGAAATACATTATTATATCCATCTCCAGGCGTGTTCATAACGTCGGATAGTTTACTAAAAGAGATAATGATATCAAGCGATGCGTAAAAATTTTACATAAACCTCATTATTGTTCTAAGTATTTGTTTACAATATTTTTTTATTGTTGTAAAAGTTAATAGTATTATTTCATAATTTTTTCTAGAATCTTCAACACTGATTACATAAGGCACACACTCATTTAACACGACATGTAATTGTTATTCAAACGTTCAAATCAAATCTTAAAAATAAAAAAAACAAATGTAATTTTTTTCGTACAAAGATAATTTAAGTTACGTCGACAAATACCTATTGCCATTTGATTTATAGTTATTTTTTTTTTGGGGCTTATATTGAGAGTTAAATAAAAAATATAAAAAACTTATTTTGTGTAATGTAAACAGGATTATCGTGGAAAATTATTTTACAGTAACAGATTCTTCACCTAAAGAATTATAGAATCTTGACACTTCTCTTTAACTTTATCACCAAAAATGCTAATTTTTACGACATCACGTTTTAAAGAAAATATGAGAAATTCATTTAATTATATTATTTATTATAACAACCCTGGCCTTAAATATATTTAGAATAAGAACCGATACAGATGTTTTACATTCATGTAAACCAAAATAAGCTGATTGAAAGCATAGTCTGGTAAAACAATTTCTTGTAAATACGGGGTGCCAGGAGTGGATGAGAACCGGTCAATCTTTCCGTAATGAATTTGACCACTAGCATCTTGTTAATGCGTCGTTAACGTAAATATTATAGCTGTAATACTTATAATAATTACAACATAAAACGGGTTTAGTCACTACATTTTGTTTTTTTAGCTGTACTTGAAGTTTTAATTAATATATTTGGGAGTTACATTACTACTATTTCTCATTGGAAATCAAACTGTACTTAACTACAAACAGTGACTGTACTTAAGTATGAAGAATCATGATAAAATTTATTCACTAACACCTTTCATGTCTTCATGTGTTTTATTAATTTGATACAATAATGTATGTAAAGTTTAGCTATATATATTTAATTATATTGTTTTATTTAAAACAAAATATTCTAGTCCCCTTTAAGTGACAACAAGAATGATAAACATTCACTTGACTACGTAATGTTTAATACCATTATGTCGCATCACGTTTTTCGCTTCAGCAAACAAAGATTTCAGGCGTCGTCAATGAAGTTTCAGTATCGATTGTTCTGTTTTGCGTTAGAGCAACGTCCAGCATACGTTCCTTTGTGACCTGACGTGACCGGACTTGCTCGTGCGTGTGTGCAGGTTATTGCTTTCGCCACTTATGTAACGTGCATTTTAATTTACTTTTTTTATTCTTAAATGGCACGTTTCAAAACGTTATGGTTTAAAATTTATTAAATATTTCCATCATTTTGAATCATAGTAAAAGCTCTGTCTGTTATTTTATTTCATTTGGTGCTTCTAACACTGATGTATGTGCACATGACATCGGTATCACAAGCACCAAAAAAAAAAACAAATTCACATTGTCTTGCCTAAACATTATAACTGATAGAATTATTGTGTTTTAATTTAGATTCATCATCGGAGTATGCTTTCAACTTCATGCATCTATTTATAAATTTTCATAATAAAATGTTTATAATATTTGTCTATAAATCAAATGATTACGACAATACAATTGAATCATTATTCCATTTACTCGTTCCAAGATAGTACATTTTATATTTGTTCAGGAATCCCCACGAGTATTAAAAATGTTGTCTATTCACGTTCTAATACAAAAAAAAAAATTATTAAACGACTAAATATATTACATACCGACTAAACAAAAGTACGTATTTTATTGACATTTACGCAAAATCAAATAGAGAAGAAATAAATATCAGTAACCTTTATAAGTGTTTATATTATTTATTATGTGTTTAACGTTATTTAAACATATCTAAGGTCAATTCGTCTGAAGTAAGAAACACATAAATCTTAGGCTAAAACTGTCTAACTAACGATCTATTGCTTTTCACTTTTGTGTTCATTACTAGAATCATTCTAAAAATGTTACTTCGCTGTCTATATTTGAGAGTAGTAGCTAGCGTTAAATAAATATTTCTTACAATTATTAATAAACAAAGATGTTAAATAGCATCATTGTTTACACATCATTGCTAACGTATAAGCCTATTTAAACAAATCATAGTCATCATCGGCCTGCCGCTCATAGTTTGATTTGTTTTATTTTTGTTTAACGTGGTAATAAATGATGTCTCTTAAGTACTCTCGCAGATACAAGGACAGTCATTTGTGTTACGTTCTTCACTTCATAGAAGGTAATCAGCCTAAGGTTTCCCGCTTCATCGCCTGTCGCTTAATGCGCTACATACATGAAGCGATATGCAAGCGGTCAATTTTTTTACTTAAAAACATTTCTGCCCCAATAGATGATAGTCCATCGAATAATGCAACACTTTAGGCCAACAATCATTTGGGTTTTATCGATGACTAGATCTCATACGGATTTGTGATAGATCATTTAGATACATATTGAGTGTTGTTTGAGATCTGCATTGTCCTTTGGGGTCAGTTTGACGTAGAAACAACAAAACTATCAATATTCTTGTTTAATGGCTAGTTACTTGAGGTGGCATTTTGTCAAAAATAGCATAGAATTGAGCACTTATGTAATATATTTACATATAAACAAATGCAGACTGACTTAAACAATATAAAAAATGGGTTAGCTATATTTCCACTGAACATTCATCTTGTATTGCATATTGCAAAATTATAATGTACTGTAATTGTTATTTTAAATTATATATTATTTGTGGGTTACAACAAATGTTCAGTAGGCTCAGTAAGTTCACTTCAGTACGCCGAAGGGTGTAGATGGCGGAGTTCAGCAGGGACCCAGTTCTGCGGGGTATAACGTAGAGCCCGTTCCCAGGGTTACGGGTGATGACTTCAACGGTGGACAGAGCGAAGAAAACAGTTGTCGGTACGGTCCAACCAGCGGAGGAGGCAAGCCACAGGGTCGTTGTACCTGATGGAGGACAGCGGTAGCCATTAGTACTGTGGTGAAACGTAAGAACCATATGTTCCGAATTAGTTCACTAACAGATTTCTGCGGACACTGAGTCTGTAGTACTGCGATGTAGAAAGCAACGGGACACTAATACATTATAAATTCCCACGAGAGTTGAATGATGAAATGCAACACAATAAAGTAGTACGTTCGCCTGGCAATCCGCGTAGCAACTGACGCTATGGGTTTTCCAGGACTGACAGTGTGAAATTGGTTACCGGCCGAGGGATTGTAGGCAACCAGGTATCCCCCGGAAACCATGCGACTGGAAGAAAACAATTTCAACTACGAAATACCACTCGTATAAGACCTTGGAACGTACGAGGACCCCTTGATGGGGGTAAATTGTACATCTTGGATAATGACCTCCAGCGATGCAACATTACCATCACCGATCTAAGCTAGACTCACTGAAAATGTAGTGGCCATCGAGAATTGGATAAGCAAACCATCTATTATTCAGGAGATGACTCGAGTAGCTTTGCTGGAGTGGCCATTGCAATTCCCAAACAATGGCCTAAAGCGATCATAGGTTATGAACCGATCAGCAACAAAATTATTACGATGAAGATCGATGCATATCCTACCCCGCTGAATGTTATACAGATGTATGGACCCACCAGCACGGCAAAAGATGAAGCTGTAGAAAGGTTCTACAATGATAACGAATCTTCAATAGCAACTATATCAAGTAGGGAGCTGTTGATCATACTTGGAGATTTTAATGCGAAAGTGGGTGACACACTCATGGTTGTGAGTATTGTAGGCAACTATGGTCTCGATCAAAGGAATAATAGGGGGGAGAGATTGCTCCAATTCGCAGCAGACAACAACTTCACCATTATGAAAACAGTATTCCAACATCATTGACATAAGACTACACTTGGACGTCCCTTTTTTTTAGTAAAACCCCACGATGGTCTATCTTCGGCGCATTACGGTCATTGGGACGTTGTCGCACACCTTCGTTACCCCACCAGTGCTGGCCGCAATGTGCAGCCCCTAATCAGGGCTCCCCCCTGTAAACCTTCTGGTAAGGCGCTCTGAAACACACAGTGCGCCTTCCTCTCTGGCTTCTTACGGTTAAATGGACAACGGACCCACCAAGTCCCTCACCCAGAGGTTATGATGGGAGCCGAGAGAACGAGCAACTGAAAGCATAGGTCCTCCAAGCTCCCTGCGGCGAACCTGGTTTTAGGCTCCGCCGCCAACCGTTATTCGACAACGGAAGGTAGGGTTACCCCTTCTACCCCGCAGCCCTACCGCCGCCTCATCTGCGGTGCGACACCGCTTAGTCGCGGAGGATAGGGAGAGCGGCAACGTAACACCGACACTCTTCTGCCTCTGCGACTTCACCACGGCCGCAAGGGCAGCGAAATGCACACTTCCCCGCAGACCCTCGCCACACATCCGTGGCAGGCTCCCCAAGCCCGCCTGGAGTGACCTCCTCGGGCCAGTCGGGTGGTTTCCTCTTCGCTTCACCGTGGGTGACCAGGCCACGGTTACTATGCTCCTCCGCCACGATTAGGCAGGAACCCGTTGGGGGGACTTGGACGTCCCCTTATGGAAACCACCGGAATCAGATTGACTACATACTAATAAGGTCTAGATGGCTAAGTTTTATTATGAATACACACACATTTCCCGGAGCCGTCAATCTGATCATCAGCTTCTCGCTGATACACTTAAGTTACCTAACTCTATACCTCGGAAAACTATGAAGAGGCTTGAAATAGTAGTCATCTTTCAAGAAGATGTGTGGTCATCTTTCAAGAACCAACTGGCAGCAGATAACAGCACATGGCGGTCACTAGCCGTTGATGATGACTCCAACTCACTCTGGCAATCCGCAAAGGAGTACATAAAAAATTCTATCCGCTCGTCGCATCCTATCCGAACAAAAGTTAAACGCTAACACTGGATGTCAGAACGTACCTGGCGTGTCGTAGAACATCGTGGTGAGTTAAAGATCATGGGGGCACCCCTCCAAGAACTAAATTTGGTGGGTGCACAGATACAATCTCTCCTATACGTAAAGATTGTAATAACGATCTCAAAAAGATCTGCCTAGTATTAGAAAAAAATACAGAGCGCCATGAAACTAAAAATTTATTAAAGAGATTTGAACCATAACTTGTCAATTTAAATCGAAAACCTGGGTTATTGCGGATTAAAATGGAGTGACCGTAACAGAAATCAAGGACATTGTGGGAGTGTGAAGGTAATATTGCGTGCAACTTTTCATCGATAGTAGCATAAGATCATTGTGTAACATTAGTACACTATCACAGCATACTATAGAGAACCAACAATCCTGAAAAGTGAAGTTCGAGCCGCAATAGATCACCTGAAGAGGAATAAGGCTGTAGGAGTTAATACCATTCCGATAGAGGTCGTTAAAACGACGGGTGAATACGGAGTTGATATTATGCATGTTATCTGCAACCGTGTCAGGGAGACAGAAAAATGGCAACGGACTGGGCACGCTCCGTGTTCATACCTCTGCACTAAAAGGGATCAACGGAGAAATGTACCTATTACAGACTAATATCTTTAATTACAGACCCTATCAAAGTACTTACCTCGTTATCAATATCGGACTGCGAGCTTTTCTGAATCCCGAAATAGCTACTGAGTAGAAAGGATTTGTCAAGGATCGTGAAACAAGAGAGCAGATTTTAATTCTTCTACAAATAATCGAAAAGTGTAGAGAGTTTAACATCCATCTCTAAGTCTGCTTTGTCGACTTTCGCAAAGCATTCGATACTGTAAAATGACATAAATAATGGGACGTACTAATTGAAATGGGTACTTCCATCCATCTGGTTCGTCTCATACGCCGACTTTACGAGGATGAAACTGCGAATGTTCGAATATAAGACGTTGACTCGAAAAGTTTAGTACACACGCTGGTATCCAACAGGGATGCATACTCTCTCCATTTCTATTCAATACCTACACGAAATGTATTATGAGAATTGTACTGGAGAAATAGGATAAAGTTATTTCAGTGGGAGGTCAGAAAATAACCTACCTAAGGTATGCTAACGACACAACTCTTCTCACACAAACGAAAACTTAAAAATGATATGGAACACCTGCTGACCTGTTTAGAGACAAGACTAAGATGATGATAGTGTACCTCGGTTCCTCCATCACAAACACTGGAGGATGTGAAGACAAGATTCGAAGGAGATGTGCTACCACACGATCTGCTGTCGACAAACTTAAAAGAGTCTGGTGCGACCGTAATATCACCAAAGCCATAAAAGTCCGCCTAATGAGAAGCCTAATCTTCACGATTTTCCTGTATGCCGCAGAGATGTGGACGGTTCGCCTCAAAGACCGACGCAAAATCAATGCACTCGAGATGTGGTGCTGGCGGCGATTGTTGCGGATTTCCTGGACAGCGTTTCGGACCAACTTCTCAATCCTGGAGGAACTCAAGATCAAACAGAGATTATTGTCGACTGTGTAAACACGAATCCTCAAATATTTCTGGTATATGGACCGTAACGAACACTCCATGAAACGACTCTTTGTCCAGGGGCAAGTCGATGGCAAAAGGTCAGGCGGTCGGTCATTTACACGTTTGATGGATCTTATCGAAACTCCGACACAAACCTCCATAGGTCAGAGTTTCCGAGACGCTAAAGGCTGGAATAAGTGGAGGCGCATCACAGGGGCTGTTTTAGTGAAAGAAAATGCTGAGTCTTCGACCACAATCACTCTGTCAAGAGTGAACGACTAGGGAGACAACAAAAGTAATTTGAAACAAATTTTGATTCGTCCCACATATTAATACTTATATATATAATGAAAAATAGTGTTTTTTGTTGTTGGTACATATTTATATCGTATCATTAATTGTCAACAATTCAAATTTTATTAAAAATGTAGTAAAATCAACTAATGACTTATTTCCGTGTAACACCAAAATATTTACTTTATTTAGTTTTTAATCTTAAAAATACTCGTCTTCGATAAATTTCCTTCGAGAAGGTTTTTGCGGTCAACATTGATTAATATACCGTCAGTTAATTTAATTTTTATCACGGTTTCATAATTAATATGAATACTAATTTATAGAAAATCAATACATTATATTAGTTTTTGTGTATTCTTTATATTGATTTTGTCGATCATATGTTTAATATAATTTTAATAACCTGTTTTCTTTCCGACTACAAGAAGTATATTTTCTATTCTGCGCGTATCTTTTTCCCTTCTTATGTACAACGCATAAACTTTCACCGAGTTGCCCGATTGTGATCTTTCTTTCTTTGTTTAAAAAAACATCTTGAAGTTGATCCCATAAAATCAATGCTATTGATGAGTAAATAGGAAACAGTTCATGATTCTTTCTTCTATATTCATTCTCCCTGAGGGCAGAAGAGTAGAAGACGAAATGGAAACGATTTATTTGAACTTGTTAAATTTGAGCTTTTCGAGAAAAGTTGCTATATGGATCAAGTGTATTTGATGCTGTATAATAAGAACAAAAGATTGAATGCATTATTCAAAAAGTATGAAAGTTTTCTTGGGTACAGAAAAAAATCTTAAGTATTAACTGGGGTTATAAGCTATTATGCTAAAATTTAATAAAATCAGTTTATTAGTTACATACAGAGAGATTCAGATTTTTCTTTAGATACTATCTTTAATGAAGGTTGGCGATCAGGATGACAATTTGGACCCTTGACACAGAAACTCGAAATAGTGATCCCGTGCTATTTTTTGTACCATTGTCATAGATTATTGTCGTCCGATATGTTTTTATTCTTTCTATATAGCACTCCTTTCTTGTTTTAACAGCAACAACAAGGCATATTTATCTCTGCTACGCTTTTTAATAGTTTTGATTGTGTCATTTTGTTTCTCCGTTAGTTGTAACTATACTTTGTTGAAAATAATCTTTTTTCAAATACAGACAGATGGACGTAACTTGTAAAAATTATTGGTTTTGGTGTCTCGATGAATTTCATTCACAAATAAAGATTTTTTTATCGGTTATGGGCTAACACCTTTACATTTCACCTGTTAAGTTACAGTGAAGCCGTAGATGGTGCAGCGTGTTCTCCTAGAATACATCTGCCTGTCACATGTATGACTGCTGAAATACAGCTCTGCTGTTAAAACGGCAGAACACTGACGGCCGTAGTTAGCCAGGCGGGTTTGCAAAACCCTACCACCATCTAGACTCCACTACTCCTGTGGCACGGTAATCGAACCCGGGACGTCCGTGTTACAAGGAGGCAAGCGGGCAAACTGCAGTACCACGGAGGCACCAAAAATGATATTTCCAAATAAAATATTCAATTTACAAGCCGCAGTGTCTATAGAAATTTTTTATACGTATAGATTAAGCGTAATCAGCCAATTCACATTTAAGAGGTCTTAGTTGAATTACGTTTGTTAACTCGGCTAGCACTCATTACAGCAGGATAATCAGCAGCCTTTCACAAGAAAATTGTAGTTTCCATTTGATGTTGAATATGTTATTATAAAAAAAAAAATTGTCTGTGTACGTAATCTTCATCATTTATGATATTCTTATTATAATATATGAAATATTCTTCAGGTTAATGTTTTGTCGTTTGATATCTATAGATATAACAAATCCTCATATCAATTAAACACCGTGTCTTTACGTTGAATATTTTTTTAGAAATACCTTCAATTTTCAGTACAATAAACACAGATACCTATATACACTGCCGGCCAAAAGTTTGAGACCACCTTGAAAAAATTACAATATTGAATAAAATTCCAAAAGTTAGTG
>DWQX01002543.1:0-21312 GCA_018245475.1 Pharmacophagus antenor | reverse complement strand
ATATATATATATATAAATATACATATAACCCAATAAAGTACATTAAAATAAATAAATCATAATAGCCACAAGGTCTAAATATGACCGTAAAGATATAAAAATCGCAAAAATCACCTCATGTATTTATAATATACAATAATTATTTATTTATGTATAATATTATACCCATATATTTATTTATATAAAAACAAGTTCCCAGGCTTGCTCTGCAGGCAGAGTCTTGATACTAACATCGTTGTACTTTTTATTTCTTTTATCAAATTATTTGACACATACAACCACTTACATTGTAAGAAATCTTTTTTAGATGCTTCTGTTAAAAAATGAAATTACATGGGTGTATTTGAAATTACAATTAAAGAGAATTTATGCTTTTAATTTTATTTCAAAAAAGTAACAACTTTTACAATAAGTGTTTTATAACATCCATAGTTCCTGTAGTATTTTAAAACTCCTTAAAACACTTATTACTTATATTATTATAAAGTTTATAGATAGTATCTGTAACTATGGATCTACATACTAATTATCTGTATCTGGATCCACATATACACAAGTTTAACAATCTGATACATCTAACAAACTTCCTAGATATATAAGTCAAAAATTGCTTAACACATTAAAGCCAGCTACCAGTTACTAATATTGAACTTTCTATGAAAAAATTGTGTGCTGCTTAAAAAGTTAAGCAATACTTTTTACAATATATTGTAAAAGTCATTACTTACAAGTACTTTATAAAGATAAAAGCAGATAAACAACAATTAGTTATTAAAAGTATTCGAAAAAGTGGGTATCTTTCAAGAAATTAACAATCTTTCTTTCAAATTATCTAATTAAAGACATGTATTAATTATATAGAAGAATATAAAATGAAGAAGAGTGGAATATATTGTAAATTTTACATAACTGATTAGGAGAAAATTTTATATTTATAAACAGTTTCATGTGACGCTATTTTTAAACTCATAAAAAACATATATAATTAATTACATATAATAATTCTATATTAAGCAATATTAAAAACTTTTTTCTATTACATATATAAGTAATTTCTAAAACACCACGTTGAATATAAATGTCCAAGGAAAATATAGACCAACCGACAAGGTTGAACAATGGAAATTTTAATAATATTTGCCCAGTAAGCTACATACCAGTATCTGTACTTTTTCACCCATTGTTAAAGTTTTTAAAGCGTAAATACAAAAATAATTCTCTAATTACTACTTTCTGTCCGTGTTGCTGGAGGCCCGAATGGCCAATAAATGTAACAGCTGTAATTTTAAAACATGGACGACGCCCGACAGCCTAACAACAAATGTTGCCAAATAACGTACCAAATATCTTTTTAAAGTATTTATATGGTCCACGTATCTAAATAAAATTAAAATTGCCTTCTGTTAAAATTATTTGCAAAGTAACATCCAGCGCCGTGCAATGGCTCAATTTATCTCTGCGACACAAATATGCTCCCATTAAGTAAATCGATTAGTCTACTCGGTTTTACAAAAAGTATTGAATATAAATAAATTAATTAGTAATAACGATTCTTTATTACATTTTCTGTGATTATAAGAAATAAAAAAAGACGTTTAATAAAAAATGTAGATCTTTTATAACCAAGTGTTTACATTATTCATTCACATCCACATAACATAGTAATAAATATTTTAATTTTTAAATATGTAATAACCTAGCAATATTTTTTACTTTGACAACGGATAATCTATTGTCATCTATAGTTACCACAGAATAGATTAATATTAAGATGTACTGTTACTTTCTTTGGAAGTAATTTTGTTTCCCAATTTTTGATAAATGTCTAAATAACTACTTTTTTATATTTTAAAAATGTGTTAATCACAAATGATCCAACGAGATCGATGTGTTAGTTGAATTCGACGAAAATGAAGAAAGGGTTGACTAGTAATTGCAAGGTTTTACTGTTTATTCTTTTTTTATTAATCAAATGTTAGTATATTTTTTTGAAGTAGACTTTTTAAGATTAACGTTATATTTAAAAATATATTATGCATGATTATGAATTTTCACAGTATCACAATGTGAACGTCTCCATGAACAAATATATACATCAATTGAAGGAAGTACTGCATGTTTTAAAAGACTAAATGGAACACATCAGGCTGGTTGTTCTTGTAAGTATATAATTTTTCGCAAATAATCCTGCTCGAATAAATCTGTAACTTCAGAATGTAAGTAATTATCTAATTATATGTTCTTTTATCTATAATAATACTACTACATTTATTTAATTTTCTGGATCATTTGTTCTGATTTACCTCTCATGTATTTTATTAGATTTTAGATATTAATCTGATGAAATCTTACAGCTTCAAATGATGGTGCTGTGGGTGTTGTGGAAATGATACATGAAGTATCAGATGCAGAATGGTTGATTAACAATGCTACAGTTGGACCATATGTGGCTGTTATTACTACTGCATTATTTCATAATGTGATAGACTTATTAATATCCAATCCTGGTAATGTTGCTGGCATTCTTGTCTATCACAATGCTACTATAAGGTGAATATATTATCACATGTAATATTTAAATAAACATCATAGACCAAAAAATATTAGAATAATTAATATTAGATTTTTTTTTTATATCTGTACTGAGTGTGGTTTAGATTATAAGATTAAAACTTACTTTTTTACTAATCAACTTTTATTATTGATATGAACATCTATTCTGTGATTCTGGGGGCATGTCTAATCTTTTAACTTAAAATGACAGTGATATTGATCAGAATATAAAAAAAAAATGCTGGTTATATGAAGTGGAGCATATACTTTAATTAATTTAGTTTTTATTTAACTATATTTTGTCTCACTTATTTTCTTCTAATTTTATAAAAGTCTTTTTGTGATTTTGTTTATAATATAATGGATGTATATTCAGTTACACTGATTATTTTTTTTTTAACTTTAAAGTTCTCCATCATTCAGTCAAGAATCTAGGTGCCCAAATGAATATTCATCTGATCCCTCAAGTCACTGTTTTTCCAACCCCAACAAAGGTATTGCATGGAATATGAAAGGCACTGGATTGTTAAGAAAAGACATTCCATATCCAATATTCTACCTGCCATATTCTAGAATTGAAGAAATTGTTAAAATTGATCAGTGTTACAAAAGGTAATGTTGGAGTAATTTATTATAGAAGTTTTTCAACTTGTTGACCTATATGAAAAGTGATACATTGAAACCATATTAAATTCAAATTTTTAAGAAATGTTTACTAAACAAAATTATGTACTTTATCAAAAAAAAAAAAAAGCAATTAAAAAAATATAAATGAATGGTTCATACATAAAAACAGTTACAAATAGAAGCATCATCTGTTTGGAAAGTTAAGAACAGACAGTAAATAATATTGTTAGTTCATTGATGTGTATTTACAGATATAATTATGATAGACTTAATCAGGAAGGCAGACCACTTTGCTCAATACAATTAAATTCATTTATGTTTGCTGCTGTAAACAGTGCAATTTGTTTAAGAAGGTTAGTTTTTTTACTTAATTTACATTATCTAATTTAAATTTGATGTAAAAATGTATTTTTTCAAAGCACTAAATTCTCAACACCTATAATAAAACACAAAATGTTAAAGTATTTTATTATATAATTTAAAGTTGTTATAAAACCATAAACACTGAATTAAATAATAATTTAATTTCTTTAACAAGTAAACATGAATAGTTCATTAAATGTATTTGGTATAGATACATTAAGTAAAGAAAATTGAAAGGGAGAATTTTGAGGTTGTTTACAAACTGGTTTGAGTTGGTTTTATAAAGAGCATAATAACAATGAAAGTGTTTTTAATTACAGATCAGCAACATCAGCTCTCCTTACACCTACTAAATTTTGTGATCCGTTAGGAGATCAAAATGTATATTATTCACTTTTCCCAAGAGGAAAGGTATATTATTTTTTAAGTATTAAATGTATAGATGCTTTTCAAAAATTAAATAACATTTTTATTTTTCAGGATGTAGAAGCTGTTACTAAACCTGTCACATTAATTACAGCAAGAATTGATTCAGCGTCTATGTTTGATGGTAGGTAGTTAATAAATATATATCTACTGAATATATAAATATCTTATAGCAATAAATAAACAATATAAAATTTTGATGCTGTTAAAATTTGTAATTATATTAAATTATTAAATCATTTACTCATGCTCCTGACTTTGTTCATGTTAAACTAGAACTTACAAGTCAAATTTCTTATTTTACTTCTTTCGAAAACCCTTCTGTTAATAAGTAGATTCTAGATAACAATATATAAACAAAAAGTAATTTCTGATCGGAGAGAAATGGAAGATTTTCTTACTGTCATTGACAGATTAAGTAAAAATGATTTTGTTAATATAAAAAAAACCACGTCGATAAATCATGTTTCTATAATTATTTTTTTAATGATTTTTTTTAAAATCCTCTTATCTCTTTTGTTCCCATGTAGGCGTAGTACCCGGGGCAGCCAGTTCTGTGGTAGGAATGGTTTCTTTGATTATGGCTGCAATCACTTTGGCGAAAATGATACCTGTCTCTGACTATAGTTTGTATGGTACGAATTTACAGCTGAAAGAAATTATATATTTATCACTTTTCGACATTATATCACATTACCTAATAAATTAGACAGCTCATACATCAATCTATTGTCGCCTATTGCTTCTGCGATGTAATATTATAATTTTGCCATACGCTAGTCTTAGTCTTATTTTAGTTATTAATGTACTTTAGTTGTATGAACATTGTGTTTTTATTGCTTGAAATATATAAATAAATATATAAGTGTAATTTGTTCCTGTCAGACAATAACATAGTATGGACGTTGTTCAATGGCGAAGCGTTCGACTATATCGGTTCGCAGCGCGTTGCGTATGACCTACGGCGCGGGGCGTGGCCCGCGTTCGCGCCGCTCACTCCCTCAGACGTCAAACTGCACGTTGAGCTCGGACAGATCGGCGGCACACTGCGCGTATATTCCGAGAACGCTTCGTGGCCTTTGTACGCATACGCTTCGGATAATTTTGCACCGGTAAGTGTAACAAACTAACAATAATCACAACAATTGGAAATAAATGCACCCGTGGCAAATATATTTTCTGTTATAGATTATTTCTTTATTTTACACACATGACTTGATCTTATAAATGAGATACTAAAAGATTCCATAATTTTTAATTTTGAAACTGTTTAAATTTATTGACTAAAAACCATAACATTAGAGTAACACGTTCGTGGACGGCTCAAATTGACATATGAGCCCTCTTCAAAAATGCAATTTTAATATTCGATGGAGAAAATCGGACAACACGGTTTTTATGCAACATGTAAATAAACGCAAGAGAAAAAGCATAACATGCATTAGCATTAGTGTTGTTTCATATACCAGATTTTTACTGTTAAGAGAGTCACCTTCTGCAATTGTCTTCAATACTGTGATCAGAAGTTTTGTTGTGATTTACATATTTTATTAGTCAGGTATTATATATTAGCTATGAACACAAAATGTATCAAAACGAAAACCTAAAGAAAAGTACCATTAAGGTTCTTGTTACCAATGCTAGGATTTACATTTAAATTGTGTAATATTTGTTCGAATCTATGGCCATTCAGATAATGGATCAGTAGAAAACCTATTTCGTATTTGTATTGTATTTCTGGTTTGAGTGCTACATTCGAAGCATACATATTCATTCGAGTTATTAAAATATTTCTCATTTTCTGTACTAAAAATTTAATCAAAAACTGCACGCGGTGTTATGTGTTAATTCAAATTTAGTTTGTTTTCGCTGGAACTCCCATTGAACACAAAATCATTTCATATTTTCTAAATTTAAAACTGGTTTTCTCTCACTTCCTTCAAATAAAGATGAATCTCTGCTATTAGAATTACTTTCTGTGTTACTTCTATCATATGACGAATACTGTACTCGTCGATTACTTTTGGAACGTTTTCTGTATGATTTAATATTTTTATACCATAACCAATAGGTCAGGGTAAAAGCAAATAAATTTAGATGAGATGGCAAATTACATTGTGTAATATATTACCGTATTTGCTTACTAAGAACATGAAGTAAGGGTAAGTTGCTATCAAACATAATTGCAAAATAGTCAGATTTGGACGTTTTTTTGTGGCGACACCCGAAACCAAGACCCATTAGAACACCCAAATATACTGCATATGCAGTAGCCACCCGGAAACGAGTTAAACAAATGTCAAGACTATTGACAAATATACCAAAGAGGTAAAAATACTCTACTGTAATAAAAAATTAACGGGAACAAAAAATTAACGGAAAGCATTATAAAATTTCCTAAAATGAACTGGCACCAACATCAGTATGATGAAAAAATGTTTTATTAAATCCTTGTTTTTTCTTTTATTTAAACATTGTATTTTGAACAGAAACGTTACATATAATGGTATAATTATATTCTAATTTTATTTTATCCAGATCACAGTATTTCTCAACGAAATGTTACAAAACACTATTGATTTCAACATAACTTTGTCTATAAAAATCACAAAGAATTTGCCGCCGTCTTCGTTACATTCATTTCGGAGAGAACTCAGAAATGAAACTGAAAGCGGTGCCTTTCCGGAAATATTACTGGTTGATTATAAGGACACCTTTACAAACCCCTATTATGAGTCCGTTTTAGACGACGAGGATAATATCGGATTTATTTATCATAATATAACTGTAGGGCCTGATGGCAAATGTGAGTATGGTAGTTTATAGAGATATTATACATGGTTTTTTTTAAACATTTAAATTGTTATTAATTTAAACATTGTTATTTACACTACATTAATTTAGTATGTGAACGCACTAAGTAGCGCTCATAGCCTCATTATTGTGTGGTTGTTTTCAGATTAAAATAATTGTAATGTCTTTATAATGTATTTTAAGTAATTTGTATATATCAGATAGTCATCTATGAATGCTTAATTCTTTGCAACTTTTTATACTAATTAACATCTCGCATATTAGTATAAAAATTTCGCTAGTCATTTCCATTACTTAATCAGAAGAAGAAAGCGAAAAGCCTAAGAAATATCCACAAATTATCTATTTTATTACTGGATTTTTTACAGTTTTAACAACAAATGATCTTCTAGCCAATGGCACTATGAAAGAGTCTGATATCCAAGTAAAAATATCGCGTTTAGCGACCGCTTTATCCAGGACTCTTTACCAAAGGGTTACCGGCAATCCCTATGATGGTGATATAGTTGCCTCGGCTCATTTGGTAAGTACATAATCTTTATCACTTGTAACTTGTCTAAAGATTTATAAAATGACTTTTCATAATAACATCAAAAATGTAAAACTTAATTTTTTTTTAAATATATGGAAGAATTTTATGAATCTGTGTTATTTTCAATCTTATAATTGAATAGCGATACAATGTTGGATAATTATAACAGACACAATTGTTATCTATTTATAGTATTTTTCTTTTGTGTTGAAGTACAATATTCCAGTATTATTTCCCTTATTATGTGTCAGTATATATTTTTTTCTGCTATTCATGGGGCACACTAAAAGTTTTGCACTTTTAGCTAATCGAAACTATTTGAAGTTTGAATGTTGTATTTTTTTGAAACGTTGCAACCTTCTTAGTCATAAAAAAATTTGGCGGGAAACAATTTGTCAATTGTTTTTTATCACACATGTAGTAAGTTCTACGTATGCAACGAAAATGGAATTAAGTCGAAAAGATTTTAGGGCGATGATCTTTTATGATTTTAAAAGTTCTCTCTCTCCGCAAGACTGCGCTGCTCGTTTTCATAATGCTTTTGGGAGAGAAGAACCTTGTTTGAGCACCGTGAGGCAATGGTATACTAAATTTGAGAGAGGTCGAGTTACTTCACATGACGAATTTCGTGAAGGGCGGCCTTCAACTGCCGTCAACGAAAATAATGTGGCTACTGTTAACCGGCTAATTGAAGAAAACCCGCGGATAACCTATGAGACAATTCGAAGACTATTGGGGATTGGTATGAGCCAAATTCAGAAAATTTTACACGAAGAATTGATAGTTCGGAAACTTTTGTTGGCGTTGGATCCCTCATGAACTGACAGCGGAGCAAAAGCGGGCTCGTGTGGAATGGTACTCACAGATTCTACTGAACTACGACTACAGACATTCTAATGCTGTTTATAACATTGTCACAGGAGACGATACGTGGATTTATTGTTTTGAATCCGAAAAAAACAGCAGTCTTGTGTATGGGTGTTTGAAAATTAGAACAGGCCAACAAAGGCGAGGCAGATGCGAAACTTTGGTAAAAAAATTATTAGGTTTCTTTCTCAGTTACGGGTCCCATCTGTACAATTCCACTTGAAGATCAAGACAGTGTTAATGCCGAGTGGTATTCTACAATTTATTTACCCAGGGTGACTCCGAAGAGGCAGTAACGGCTTTCAATCAGCACGTAGAACACATGCCTTCAGATCTGTGGTCCTCCTGTTTTAAAAAATGTTTAAAATGTAAAACAGAGTATTTTGAAAAGCAATAAACAAATATTATAGTGTGACCTACGTATACGTATATTATATACGTATATAAATGCTATATACATGTATATATGCTATGTTGTGCAGGCGGACGAAATGCTGCATTGCTACTTACAAAGCCAGGCGTGTCGACTATTGCTCGCTGCGGATAATGCCACTAGCCGCGAGGAGGTACCTAGCCCGCAAGCGCCGCCCTTGTACGTAGGTGTGGCCGCGTGGCCCGGCGCGCCCGCTGTGTTTGCTGGACACTTGCTCGCGTTGCTTACCGGCGTCCACCTGCCGATAAACCAAACCGCATGCAACGAACAAAATCAACCCGTAAGTGACGTATTTATTTTTATATCACACTGTGCTATTATTATTACTATTATGTGGATTTGGTAATTTTACTGTATTTAAGAAGTAATAACATATATAATACAGAACAAAAATCATTTGTAGTATTTTCGGAAAAAATACAAGTATCAATTCATTTAAATATCAATCTTAAAAAGTTAACATTTTATGACAGATTCTGAGGGTGAAATAAAACGTGCTTACGCTTTGCTTAGATTTACCTTACGAGTTAAGTGAGCACTAAAATCATCATCATCTAAGTACGCCCAGTCATTATGTAAGCACGGTCGTTTGCTTACTCTGCCTACAAAAAAAAGCATATATTTTTTGACTTATCATGACAATATTTAAATTAACTCCAGTTTTGAATCGCAAATAATTACCGATTTCAAGAAACAGACTGTACATTGACCCTGGCATGCTGTCACGAACTACCGATATTCTCCTTGTGAATTTGGTATAATTGACTGGACAACAGCATAAAATGGTAATGAAATATTAATTAGAACGTAAGCAATCGTGTAGTTAAAGATTTTGGTGACTTCGACTATGGTTAGCCTTAGCTTAGCTTGTGCAAAGAACAATAACTAAAAATTTCAATGCAAACTTAACTTGTTAAGTAAATCTAAGCAAAGCGTAAGCATTGTTTATAAATTTAATTTTTAGTCAATTACATTAGCACTTATCCTTTATTCTAGTAATTCATTTTGTACCAGGGTTTCACGCATTATTGGCTGAGAGGCTGGAATCATAGTGGTGTTTGTGTTCAAACTACAATGGACTTCACACAGGCCTTGAGCCCCGCATTTGTAATACCAGGTAAGTATGAGTACTTGGTACAATCAGTTTTTAATGTTTTAAACCAGGGATCCCCAAATTTCTTTGGACAAGTGACCCCTTTTCCAAAATGAACTGTTACCTCAAACCCCTACGGCCAAATTACCTACTTTTAAGATCAACCCCCTTATTCATAATGGTCTGTTAAATTAAAACAGCTAATAGAGAGTGTTGTTTTTCAATCTGACTTAGGTCAATAGAATAAGACACAGTGAGAATTAGCAATGCTTTAAGTTAGCAGACTATTATGAATAAGGGAGCCTATCTTTAGTTTTTTTCTATTGATACAAAATACCTGGGTACTAAGGTACCAATTGGAAAAGTTTGCACTTGGTTAAGTGAGTAAAGTTGACTTCATTTTCACATCAAAATTTAACAAAATAAAAAGATATACAATTCAGTAAGTATCAAGTTTAATTTATAATGATTATTACAAATTAAGTATCTAAAGAAATTTAAGTAGGTAGGAAATTATATTTAAAATAGTATTAATTTGCAAAGAGAAAATAAAACATTCAGTGTGATTAAAGAATCTGGTGACTATCTCCCAATCTAACTACATCCGGTTCTATATTGGTGAGTTGCAGCCTTAAATCTCCACTTTGTTGATTTTCAAACGGTTTCTTTGTTTCATCAAAATGTATGTTACCACACTGAAGCTTTTTTTCAACTAGGTATGATATGATGATGGAAAAGCGATAAGGTATTTTTCAGCAATGTTCCACAATGTAGGATATTGTGTTTCAATGTTGCATTGCAGCCAGAACTTCTGAAAGCCTTGGTTGAACTTCAGCTTAAGCTTTTCGTCTGTTCTGATGGTAATCAACTCTTCTTGCATTTTCATATTGGCTTCTTCTGTGGCTGTGGTATTGTACCGATTTATTATCCATTGAGGAATTTGTAAATTTAAAAGATCTTCAAACCTCTCCGAAAAATCCTTGTGTAATGCGTCCAAGTGAGTGACATTTAATAGTGTCATCATCTTGAAGAATTTCTGGTAATTTTGACAAATGCTAAAACTGCGAATATTCTTTTCTGCCTAATTAGTTTACCTACGAAGGCCGATATTATTGATTTTGTTTTAATCAAGTTAAGATCGTCACTCTGTTGCATTTGCAAATTAACTTTGATGAACATTCCAAACATATCAGTCAAGTGATAAATATCTGTTTTACAAATAAGTGATAAATATCTGTTTTATAAATATTTGTTTGTTCAGATTTTCTTTCAAATGAAGATATTCATATAAAAACTCCAACACAGATTCGAAAATGGCTGAAAATCTTTCTAAGCAAGAGCCTCTTGATTGCCAGCGAACTTCAGTGTACAGAAGTTATCGAGTAAAGACTTTGTCGTTTTTCTCACATAGCTGAGCAAATAACCGAGACTTCAAAGAATTGCTTCGAATCTTGTTGTTAGCATTTCTTACATGTTGTAAAGACATGCAATCTAGAACCCAGCTTTTTTGCTACTAAATGCTGCCTGTGAATCACGCAACGAATGACCAGTATATCAGGCAGTTGTCGCTTTAAGTGAGCTATAAAACCACGATGACGACCAACCATAGACGGTGCACCATCAGTCGTAACAGAAACAATGTTCTTCCATGGAATAGCTTTGTCAGTAAAAAAATGTTCCACGGCCTGAAAAATCTATTCTCCTTTGGTATTAGTCTCTATGCAGCAAAAAGCAGTTCTTGGCCCATATTTTCATTGATAAATCGAATATTTCCTAACAACAGAGCTTCATTGCCGGATAATGTTGACTCGTCCAACTGGAGAGAAAATCTGTTGGTCTGTAAGAACTTGCATAAAATGTTTTCCATATCGCGTCCCATATCGTCTATGCGTCTCTGAACAGTGTTATTGTTCAAAGGTAATCTCTTTAAAATATCATTTGCGGGTTTGTGCAATACATTGTTAAGTACCTCCGCAATGGCTGGTAAGATAAACTGCTCTCCAATTGTGTGGGGTTTCCCCGACTTCACTATTAGTAAAGATATATTATAGGAGGCTCGTAAACGATTATCGTCTTTAATAGATGATGACACAAACATCAATATTTTGGATGGCCTTTTGTCTAGTTTTTCTTTAAGTGCTTGAAAAAAGGCAAGGGCTTAATTTTTTGTCAGCATGTACTCTTGATAAGTGATCAAGTCATCCATTTTTAAAGGGGTCATGGCATCGTTACTTAATACTTTTTCACATATGAGACACATCGGCAAGTGTTGATATGATTGAGATGCATTAAATCTGAACTTCAAGTAGTCCAAACTGTATTGTCTGCATTTTTCTTTTCGTGTCCGCCATCATAAAACTCACAGTAATCAGTCATTTTACTTCTCTTAATTAGCTATGTAATAACTTTGTAATCTCTTGAAATAAATGAATAGTTATATTAGTTATTATCGTTCAAGCTCCAACGAATATCAAAAAACAAATGAACTTTCAACCTAAGTGCAAGCTCGTTAAATAGTAAAGTATCAAGAACATGTTTGGACTTGATCATGAATTCATTCATGTTAAATCGTGTAAGCGTCAAATAGAGAGGAAATCAGAACGAGCCTGAAAGACGTACGAACTCATTATGTTGCACTAACTTGTCCACACAGACTTGCCGAGTTTTTCATCTTGTATGAAATTGAGACTTTCTACAACATTGCTATTTACTACAAAAATATTAATTATTCTTAGTACACATAACACACCATAAACAATACAGTACCTACCTATCTTGAAAGTTTTAAATAAGAACTTGTGTTAATTTATTAGGGGTCGATTTTTAGATATCGTCGGCCCCCAAAATCAGTTTTCGTTTATGTAGACCCCTAGAAAACCGATATCGACTCCTCAGGGTCACTTTGGGAATCCCTGTTTTAAACCTTGCTGAATCTACACCACCTGAAAATTTAATAAACTTTATATTACATAATAATAATAAGCCAAACAACCACACGTCCTGATTGACCATCGAATCACGAAGGGGGCGGACACACGAATAAGAAATTACTGGCGTAGCTAACGTGGCTCTGGATACCCATTAAACATGGAGACCCGTTCAAAAAGTGAACATATGGTTGCTACCCGGGGCTGATTGCTGGGGCACATTTGGAGTTGACGCTGGGTGTTTCAGCATGCGAACCGTCAGCGGTGAGGAGTTAAGCAGGCGGGCTTCGATCGACAAACATACTACAGCCGAAAACACTGACGATATCAATAGATCTACCTTTATTAATTTGAATACAATTCTATCCATTCTGGCGTTGAGTGTCGCACGAGGGGTGAATACCTTCCTGCCCACGTCCACCAAGGCTGCTAAACCAAGAGTTCGCATGAGATGGAGCAAAGAAGTCAATATATTTATCATGCGAACATACTACCGCATTACTAAATTAGAAAGAGACATGTCCGTCCATTTACAGAAAATAGTTGCATGAACTTTTTACAAAGTAATATCCAGAAATAACAGTTTCGGAGCAAAAAGTCTCAGATCAAAAGATAATTATAGTAAGAAGCAAACTCTTGACACAGGAAGAAATAGAAAAATAATAGGAAGAAACTAGAATATACCTACAAGATGAAAAAAATAACACGACCACTACTAATACGCCACAAAACATAAACGATACGCAAATACAATCACAACCATATGCTCGATTAGAAATAATCACGCGGCCACAATTATACAATTAAACTTATGTACAAACGTCACATATATTTATATATCTACACAAACCGAGTCTGTTACTGTAACATTGGAAAATGACATTGTAACCGCGCTGTACTCACCGACAGAACAATCCATTACAACAGACCCGATATAACCTTACAAGATAAAATAAATAAAGTGAAGTACCTAATTGACATTGCAGTACCCAACACACATATTACACAGAAGATGTTCACTGAAAAAATGAGCAAATATGCAGAGCTGAAGGATGAAGTAGCTACAATCTGGAGACAAGATAAAGTATATGTCGTTCCCATAGTTCTATCCACAACAAGTGCTATCCCACATCATCTCTTTCGCAACCTCAAGTTAATAAATTTGAAGGAATTCATGTACATCACCTTACAAAAAGCCGTAATTCTGGACAACTGCAGAATCGTAAGAAAATTCATACAAATAGAAGAGCAATAAATATTCAAATCACAGCATTTACTTTGTTTTTGCCGTAAGTGCAATTTATGCCAGACTAACAGTTGAAAAAAAAGGATACAATGTAAATAATAATAATAGATTTTAAGTCAACCCAGAATATTATAAAATAAATAACAACCAACTACGTGACAAATAATACCATTCAATAAAAAAACATCAAGTAAAATATAAAATAGAACACAGAGAAAAAAAAAGAATAATAATATATCTATTGTTGCAACGCTGAGTCGAAAGGGTAAGCTGCTCAGCGTGTTGTTGATAGTCCCAGAAGGATTGTCAGTGCTGATATTCTGCAGATGCGCTATCATAGTACAAAATAGAAGCATGTTTCCAACTTTGCCTCTGATATATTTTAATGTTCATAAATCATCATCATCAGCGAAACAATGTCATTGCGGTATATAAGATTTCATCCCAATCTTTTCTGAGCTGTCTGAACTAGTCGCTTTTTGCTACGAATCATATAGTATTAATACGCTCTACAGACTGTAATAGATCATTCTATTATATAAAAAAAAACTCTGTCTTAAAAAAGTTATAAAATATTCAATATTTTATGATTCTTCTTAATCAGTGGAATAGTATTATTTTAATTAGTTTATTTACTTTAATATTTTAGAATACGACATGTCATCGGGCCTGTATTCGACTTGGACGGAATCAGTGTGGGCAGCAATGTGGGCGCGCGTGTTTGTAGCAGCGAGCGGCGCGGGCGCGCGATCGGCCGCACTCGCCGGCACCACAGCCACCGCAATAGCGACTGTGCTCACGTACTGGCTGCGGAGACACGCTGATCTTTTATTCCAACAACAGTCCGTCGGTTCGATAGTTCACGACACTGCATCCGGGTGAGTGTTTTTTTTTTATTTATAAAATAATGTCAAGAGGTATGCAGGAGCGTGCCAGCAGGGTAAGCATAAAAAAAATATTAATGTTGGTGATTTTTCATTATTTTCTTTTTATGGTCTTGTTTAGACCTTGTACCAATTACGATTTTTTACTACATTGCTTAAATGAGATATGTCGGGCTGAGCTTTCGGGATTGTATAGTAGTACCGCTAGTGTTCATGTAGCTTTGCTGTTTATGGTTAATGATACAACTGCCCGAAACAATAAGAAAATAATCTTGAAATTTAAGATATCTAAGACGACGTTATTGATTATACCGACCCTAACGCTGCATTGAGCTTTTAGCTAAAAAAACTATACAGTACTTTAATTTTTTTAATTAAAAGAATAAATTAAGCAAACTACATTGTTTGACAAGTTTTAAAAGAGTTTCCTACATAAAAGTAATTATTATTAGGTATTAGTTATACCAACAATATTAATTTTATTAAACTGACTCTTATCTGTTTACAGAATGCTCCGGACTGTTAACTGTTGATGTTGAAGGAGTTAATAATTTATTCGTTCTTGCACTATTATTAGTTCTTGCACTATTTTGTACTGTTATTTATTAACTCTTATTTTAACTAGCTGTCTATTAGTCTTTGATGTTTTTGTCAGTATTTAGATAATTCGGTAACTTAGTAATTATCAATTTTGTAAGCTGTTATTAACATAAGACATTAATAAGTAATTAATTATATACAAATAATAAAATTCATTTGATTTTTTATTATAATATCCCTAACAAGAATGACAATTACTAATATATTAGAGAATTACTGATTACAAAAAAAGGTCTTATGTGAAACAATGCTGTATTGCTAATATATTTGATGTTTATTACGTTGTGTAAAGATAGATTAGAGATAAAGTGGTTTTTATTTTTCAAAGATCATGAGCGTCCAACTGTGATTTATTTCATAATAGCTCCCACTTTCTGAAATCAAACTTTAGACTGCATCGTCCGCCTTTAGTAATTGGGAATCAAAATTCGCCGAACATCACAATGCGTCGATTCTTAAACTAAAATAGTTGTAAGGAAATTTGCAGTAATTGCTAATGTACGACAGTACTCTATACTGGTACTGCTTCTGATCTTGTTGAAAACGCAGATCCGATCGTGTACCTAATATACTTCCCTATTGGACATAGATATTTGGCTGGCATGCAACCCTTTGCTGTCGATATTACACATATTAGGACTAAGAGTTTTTCATCGTCCTTTATAACGCGAAAGATGAAGAAGTGGAGCAAGTTCACAATTTCGGAATGTAGATTTTTTAAACAATACATAAAGAATGTAAATAGTTTGGAATTTTTTTATATATATGATTGCCCCTTTATAGTACATTTTACTAAAACAATTTTTGGCTACCTGCGTGGCGCAATGGTTTAAAGTCTGTGTTGTAACGCGGATATTTCGGGTTAGATTACTTGGCCATATGAGTATTGGAGTCCAATGTGAATGAGGAGTGAGTGGGAACTTGATGGTGGAAGATTTTTTTGAAATTTGCCGGACTAGCTCCTACCCTCAATGTCAATATGCCGTTATTATAGCATATATGACTGTCGGAACATAGTTTTTCGGCACTTACACAGTTTGAGAGCGTTCTGGGCGCTGCGCTTCAGAATCTAGAGCAGTAACAATATATATTATTAAGCTATGATCTACGGTCCCATTGTCATTTAACATGTGTTGATGTGTTACACCTTGTGGAAAAAGTGACGTCGAGTAAAAATATATTTTATGATTTAATAATAAAAAATGTTTATGTATTTGGCTAATTTTCGCTTTTAACATAGCATAGTCGTAGCATTAACGATTTAAAGATGCGGAAATTAGCATAATAATTTTTTGCTTCTTTAAGTCATGGATTTCCGCAAAGTAACGTTAGGATCAATAAATTGTATTGTATGATATTTGTAGACATGTTGTACTAAAAATGATTTCAATTTTTGAAATAAAATGTTCTCAATTTAAAACCAATCCTAAAACTTGTGATTTGACTTTTCAATACCGTTAAATTCGTCAAAAATATGTCCTATATAATAGGTTGGGGAAAGTCTTTTCACATATAGTATGTATGAACTTGTAATAAAATCTCTGCCTATACCATTTGTATCTAGCTGGTTTTGGTATCATTAAAAAGTTTTTATTTTAAAGAAAACAATTCCAAATTCAAATTAGGAAAACGTGTGATTTTCACTTGTTTTTCTTATTTTTATAATGACTGAATCTAATGCAGAAATTTGATACATTTTAAAATGTTACTACAAAAAAGGTAAAAATGCTACAAACCGGGAAAAAAAATTTGTGATGTTTATGGACCTAATGCAGTATCTGTGAGAGTAGCGCAAATTTGGTTTAAACGTTTTCAATCGGGAAATTTTTTATATCAAAGTTGCACGTCGCTCTACAAACTGTTTTGAAAAAGTTGAGCAAGAGCGGTATATTAGTAGTACGATGTAGCTGCATAACTGGGGATTGGGCACAAAACGTTTTTGGCGCATTTGAAAAATGCTGGGTACACAAAAAAGGTCACTGAAAGAAACCTAATGAACCGTGTAGTCATTTGTGATTGTTTATCACTACGTAAGGAAACCGAACCATTTTTGAGGAAGCTGATAACTGTTGATGAAAAGTGGATCACGTACGACATAAACATGCAAAAATGATCATGGTCAAAGGCCGGTCAGGCTTCACAGACTAGCGAAGCTCGTTAACTCGCAACAAGGTGACGCTGTGTACGGTGGGATTGGAAGGGTATTATTCATTATGAGCTGTTGCCGCCAGGCAGGATCATCGATTCTGAACTGTGCTGCGAATAACTGATGAGATTAAAGCAAAAAGTTGAGAGAAATATATATATCTATGTAAATATATATATATCTGATGATGCAATTAAACAGTGGGACAAGAATCAAACTGTATTTGAGGCTGTAATTAGTGGTTAGTTTTATAAGAATTTATGGAAAGATACAATTAAATAATAATATTTAACAATTTTTAATCTGTTGATGTGCGAAAAACTTTGTATTTTAAGTATTATAATAAAATGTTATTTATTACGTTCATAAACTTAAATATTTCGAATGATATGAAATTAACAAACTAGGGCACTATGAATTTCATTATTTAAATATAAGTTTACAAAATGTTTAGTTACATATTTTAATCGATAACGTAATCGAATCGGAACTTCACTGTCATTATTAACATAAAATATGTTGATTAAAAAAACAGTAACTACTTGTAGGGCGGCTGGTCTGCTAAGTATATCGAGAAATTGCAAAACATTAATTGTCCTCAAATTCCGCCCATTTCATTTTTCGTATTTTTGTTATTCAACAACTTTAAAACATAAACCTAAAATAATGGCGAGCTCAACATTGTCACAAATTTTTAAGTTTGTGGACGATAATGTAGAGTCTTATAAAAATCTTCTTAAAGATGCAGTTGCTATTCCGTCAGTGTCCTGTGATATAAAATACCGGGAAGATTGTGTACGTATGGTTAGGTGGATGCAAGAAAAATTAAACGAAGTAGGAGCAACCACACAACTTCGGGATATAGGTTTTCAAACAATAGATAGTATAGAAGTTGAATTACCGCAAGTATTAATTGGAAGTTTGGGAAATGTAAGTAGGTTTTATAAAATATTAGAAGCATTATGAATAATATTTTAACTAAAACGAAACATTTCATTTTAATTAGTTTAAGTCCTTTATTTTCACTTAGCTGTTATTCATATGAGAATTTATTTTATTTATAGTGTAGGACTAAGAGGCCCATAATAAATAACAGGTTATAAAGTACAGTTAAAATAAAATTTATATGATATAAGATTGTAATTAATTAAAATTTGCCTATTTGTATACATTGGTAGAACAAGAGACAGTAATCCATATCTTTTTAACTATTATGTTTAAATTGCTTTTTGTGCAAAAATGAAACATACATTTTTTAATAATTTCATTTAGGATCCAAAAAAGAATACTATCTGTATTTATGGCCACTTAGATGTACAACCAGCATTGAAATCAGATGGTTGGGATTCAGACCCATTTGAGCTGCAAGAGCGGGATGGAAAGTTGTTTGGTCGTGGTTCTACTGATGACAAGGGCCCAGTTCTTGGTTGGCTACATGCCATTAATGCATATAAAAGTGTAGGTGATGAGGTATGAACAATTATTATTTGAAATATATTATCAACATCATAATAGGCCTGTATTGGTTCATTAGGGGACATAGGCCCTCCCCATTGTCTTCTACTTTTTTCTCTCTATATCCTTCAGCTACTCTGTTCCATCTTAACCAAAATGACAGGTTTTCTGTTGAAACCCTACAGACTCATCTCTTTTCTTTGATCCCTCTCTTAGAGAAATGCTAAAATTGTCTCTTAGAGAATGTTTATATATATATTTTATTTGATTGAAAAAAATAAATGAATGTAATAAATCCCTAGAAAAATTGTGTCTGTATGTTATATATTTCATCACTATTAAGATCAAAACATCCATTTTACAAAATATTGTTTCAGTCTGTATTTTGCTGCATCACTCAATAACTTCTAATTAGATTTTTTAATTTGTTACAATGAAGCATGAGAATTTTCTTTGCCTTGGGCATAATAGATTAAATTTGTTATATACTAAGGTTATTAACATAGTTGCAGGCACCTGCTACTTTTTTTTTTAAATTGTTTGTGCCTTGCTATTACTACTTTATATTATAATTTTTTTAATTACAGCTTCCTGTTAATTTGAAATTTATATTTGAGTGCATGGAGGAATCTGGTTCAGAAGGTCTTGATGAATTGTTAATGGAGCACTTGAAACCTGAAGGGTTCTTCGATGATGTAGATTATGTGTGCATTTCAGACAATTATTGGTTAGGTACCACTAAACCCTGTATTACATATGGACTAAGAGGTATTAGTTATTATTTCTTAGAGGTAGAGTGTGCAAAAAATGACCTTCATAGTGGAGTATATGGAGGAACAGTTCATGAAGGTAAAAAACTTTTTTTTATCAATGAGATAATTACATAATACAGAGATATTAACTTTCAATGTCATTTTAAGCTATGACAGATCTTATATATCTTATGAACGAATTGGTTGATAAAGATGGGAAGATTCTTATAACAGATATTTACAAATCTGTTGCCCCCTTAACCGAGAGTGAGAAGCAACTTTATAACAGTATTGATTTTGATACCGAGGCATACAGGTGTGTAAAATTTTAAGTGTGATATATTTAAGAATATGTCAATAACTTACAGTTGAATCTTTTACTAGAGTAATGTGAATTCGCAGTCCATTTCGTGAGGCGGCGCTGCCCCCAATTATAGAATTTAATTGTTGTTAAAAACCTTCCTAAAATTGGTTTTGGATCCTTTGTTTTAGGGAGAGTCGATTTTAATTATTTTTTTATTTATAACATATAAGACAAATTGTGTGTTTATTATTGAATTTTTGATTATTATGTTGAAATTTGAACCCTTTGAGGTTGGTGTCCACCACATAGCAGGGATTTTTTATTCTCATCCACTCAAATACGCCAATCCTTTTTTATTATTTCAAATATTTTGGAGTATTTAAATTTACGATAAAACAACTTTACAACAGTCTGTACAAACGTCCGTGCAATAGTGGTGTAGTAGGTCCCTTATTGAATATTAAACTATCACCATTGGTGGTTAGGCCACTGTCAATGTGCTATATATTTTAAACACCTAAATGATGCATTGATAACAGGCATATATTTTCTAAAAAAACATCGAGTAAATTTTGTATATTAATACTTTGATATTGGCTGTTTAGTTATTTTTTCTTTGAACTTACATGACGTCATTCGGTTTTACAAGTGGTGCTTAGTTAGAAGTATTATAGGTAAGCTAAATTATGTCAGATTCATAAAATTTATGTTGTAAAAAGTTAATGTAATAAGTACCTTTGATGTAAAAAGTTAATGTAATGTTAAGTAATATATGTTAAGTAAATAATGTTAAGTAGTTTTTTAGTTTTTTAAATACCTAAAATTTTTAAACAATTTCAGGTACTTAATATTCGTTATATTTTATGATCATTACATTATTCTACGATAAATGTTACGTGATACAGTATCAAATTTTATCGTTGTAGGTAACTAGAGATAAAATTCTATAATATTATCTATCTAATTATTGCTATGAAACAAGTACAAACATTTAGACTTCAAACGTAAACGGTAATAAAAAGTAATGTCAATTAGACAAATTAGGTATGCGTCTGGGAATATTCTATATATAACAATATTTATTTCGCCTTGCTTGTAAGGTTTTAAGGAAACTACAATGTTGTGTATCTGTACATTGCATTATAATATTTTACTAAACTTTATAACCAATAGTTACACAAGCGATGACACAACATACTGCTGTTAAATATTTTAGAAAATACGTTTTGTCAAATTGAAAAAGCCGTACATACACGTATAATAAACCCTTAGTAATGCCGGGCCTGTAAA
>DWQX01002542.1:0-21316 GCA_018245475.1 Pharmacophagus antenor | reverse complement strand
CACAAAAGAAACAACAACAGCTGCATTCACCAACTTCATACAACATATAATCTCTAACCTAAAAGAATTTAACAAAACCGTAATATAACCTAAATAAACATACTTCAAACTTACATCTGAAACTTATCGCACCCAAACATACAATTAATAATAATAAAAAACTTACACATTTGACACTAATAAAACAACCAAAATACAATTCGCTTGTATACCATAAGCAAGGAATTGTATTTACAAACAAAACGTAAAAAAAAAACCCTACTTACCTGACCCTAGGGCGGCGGAGGAGGATACGTCCGTCTGACATGGGTCGAGGGTGAAGTGTGTCGCGTTCCGAACACTTCGCCTTCCGGAGAGCGGATGGTCTAAATTAGCCCCAACCCAAGGGCGAGCTTTTGATATCAAACGCCAACAGGGCCGTGGAAGAATGCATTCGCGTGCCTGTAGCCCCGCCAATAGGCGTGAGACGGAACACCGTGAGGTTTTAGTAGGTATACCGGGAGCTTCACTCCCGGGGAGTCCCACATAACCGTCCCAAACCTCCCCTGGTCGGGCGGTATGCGTATCGCATTTCCTCACGATAAAAAAAATTAAATAAAAACACAAAGACACTGTTACTGACGTAATAATATTAAATGCTCATGGAAGATTTTTCACCCATGGTAGCTAATAAACACCTGAATTATTAGTTATCGGAGACCAATATTTTTAATAAATACTTAAATATATATATATTTTAACAGCCATATATAAACACAAATTTTAAACACACAAAAGTTTATCTAGAACGGGAATAGATTTTGACTACTTCCGTGTCGCAGTTCATTACCCGCTTGTCTTTTAATGCAGAGGTCGCGGTTTCTATTCCTGGTCAAAAAGAATAGTGGACTCTGGATCGTGGTAGTGTTTTACGAACCCGCCTTGCTAGCAACCATCAATATCAATCTGGCGCCATAACACCAATGCTGTGTCCCGGCAATCATACATGTGAGAACAGTATTGTGGGCGAATACGATTCGCCATCGACCGCCTCATTATCACATAACATGGAAATCCAAAGTGAAATCGAGGTCAAATAAAAGCGCATAACCGATTAAAAAAGAACCCGCGACACCTGGTATAATAGGCAGGATCACTGCCATTGCATCAACGGGATAGTCAAAATCTTAATCTTTAGAGTAACCATCAATTAGTAATTTATTAGGAGGTAATAAATTATCAATAGGATTATAGTGATAGTGGTAAAGAATTTCATTAAAAATAAGTTCTTGCATTATCTGATTATTAACAAATTAACAACGTTACCTGAAACAGTACAAATATATCTTAACATACTAAACCAATCATTAAAATTATTCGCACGATAATGAGTAAAGAACAATAGAATAGACGAACGTTATAAAAACAGTGGGTCAAACCAATGACTTAAATTCTAGTTCGTTTCTCGTGTCGTGATTGGAAGTTCAGTCTATTGTTTTAGTTTGTGTGTTCATATTTTTTTTCATAAAGATTTCATATCAACTGACATGTTTCAATCTCAGTTTAATAAAAAGATTGAACGTATTTTATTTCACAGATGTGATTTATTTATACTTACAACGATCCAAAAATAAAAACAGAACGCTTAAATTTTCAACGTTGTCATCGAATGTGTTTTAGCGTTTAGCCATATTGTTTAATTATTCTCGAACAGTTTCAAAGTTTATATGACAGCAATGAGACGTTTAAATTCATAGTTGTAATACTTACTGTCAAGTAACACTTTATCCCAGGCCATAAGGATTATATGGGTATTCAGATTCCTGTGTTCTTAATGTATAATGTAGATAAAAAAAACAGTATGTACTTAATACCGGGTACACTATTCAGCTGTCGATATTTCCCAAAAAGAAGATTTACTTAGTATATATTTTGTATACTTTGTAGTATTTTGTTTTAGGCTAATTATAATTTATAATTGACGTTATATTGTAACCATCTTTTTTCTTTACAGAAGTGTAATGGGGAAAGTGCTGTCAACGATCAGTCTCAATTTTCTAACATCTGATTTATGAACTAAGAAAGAACTTTAGAAAGAAGCAGGAGTGAATGTGTTTTAGGTCGTTCTTATATATATCGCTGACATGCCTGCGGTTACCATTCGGCATATGGCATTGTAATCAGTCGATGTGCCCTATTAAGCGATGGATACGCTGCACGTGAGCCACGCGCACAGTAAGGGGTCGAGTCGGAGTCAGTCGCCATCCACCGCTGAACTTGCGAGGGACCCGGCTGTCGTGACTGATGACGTCATACGCTCCAGGGTTCAGTCACCGTCTACGGCGCACCATGTTGTCAGTGTAAGTGTGATTAAATGTTTTCATTTAAGCGCTTTGAACTTTGAACGAACGTGGTAGACCCCGGGGGAGAGTCGTAAAGCCAGCAATGACGTCATGGATCATTTATTAAAATTGTTAGCGTATCCAAAATTTTGTCGAATAAGACAGTTAAACAATTTAAAGATTAAATTGTTTAACTGTCTTATTATAGTAATAAGGTGTATAATTCTAACGAAACTATTATATTTTTTATAATATATCCGAATACGTTATTAATATTTGAAGTGATGAAGATATAATGCCTTCTACATGGCTTGACATAGCTATCATAACAATCATCCATGACTCAGCACTATTTAAGGCTATGTCGCGTGTGAAACTTAGAACACTTTATTATAACACCATTAATGTAAATCATTATGATTGTTGTAAATAAGGTATTTAGCAGCAGTTTGAACGAATGTTTATTACAATAAAATCTATAATTTTAATAAAATAAATAAAATATGCAAGTAATATTTTTATTGAATTCGAATATTTAATTATAAGTAAATAATAAGTCTACGAAAATACATAAAAAGCCTTATATAACAAAGCATCCCTGCTACACAATTGCAGTAGTGAATATAAAAATACACAACTCTATATGTTTATTATAAGTGTAGTTAAAACCTTAATTTTTATGTAATGTGGTTTTATATGTAAATTAAAAAAAACATACTTAATAAGTCTACATAAATGCCAATATAATCGCGTCAACAAAGTTATCGAATCCAAGACCTACGTGTTACCAAGCAAGCGGTAAAGCACTTCGCCAATGACGCAGTTCGCTTTGAATAATACGAGCATGCATTTTTTGTTTTAGAAAAAATTATGATGATAATACTCAGATGTTTTAGGAGCTCTGAATAAAAAAAGAAATTTCTTTTGATATCGTATATGTACTGCAGGCTGCAGCTGCTTTGTTAATTTAATAGTTATGCTAAATGTCTAGACGTCGCCAGTAATGGCGCCGCCGTCTATAAAGAAATGAACGACAGTAGGCTTCTAAAAATATTTATCAAGCGAGTTTGTGGCTTTACTTTATTAACTTATTCTGGATGAAACAGTTTTTCGTAGTTTTAGTTTATGAACTTGTTATGAAATAAATATTCTTAGACTAGAAGAAAGTTTTGTAAAGCTATGCTATATTTTATATATTTTAATATTCGTAAATATTGACGAAATAACTTGAACGCCTCTGAGTGATGATGATTTGCCTTCTCAATATTATGTACATCAAAGTGATAATAATATTATTATTTGCTGAAATACATTTGGGAAGTTCGAGAATATTTCACGTCCGTGAAGTTTTGATTGTGACCTTGTCCTTTCCTGTTACGAATGAATATTGTATAGTGATGACCTGTTTTTTATTGGTATCGATAAATATGAGAGATAAATGCTGAAAAGTGACAAATAGTTTCCATATACGAGTCCGTTTGATGTCTATTATTTAAAACTTGTAAATTAAATTGATTAACTTTTGTGTTACTAAATAAAAATAATAGAGGACTTTGTTCTTATTAAAAACATGACTATTTTATTATAACTTTTATTTGAAGTTATTTGCAGAAATTTTGTAAAGAAATCCTGCTTCTGTATTGTTATAGGGGATTTCCACTCACTAAACCCTCTAGCTCAGCTCGTCGTTAATATCCGAAAGTACGAGGCTAATGTCTACCTGAAACTATCAGCAATAATAATGCAAGGAACTTTGGTTTTTATGTTAGCTGACTTTTATTTGAATATTGTGTGTGTTATTCTGTAATGTGCCAATTATTCTTATCGGTAACATTAGTTAATATTAGTTACGTTATTGCGATAACCTTTTAACACAATCGTATCAGTTTACGAAACAATGTAACTGTTGAACACATCATAACGTTAGATTGCTAACTACATACAAAGTCTCGGTTTGTGTATAAAACGAAAGCATAATAAATATATTTTGTAAGATAATTTTAAAGTATTTAGTTACATCGTTATAATATTAAGTTATAGAAATTAAAAATTCCGCTTATGTTCACACCTTTAAAAGTACATATATTTTATGTGTAATGGGCTTGCTATATACAATTAAAAAAATATCAGAAGATATCTACTTTTAATCTTCAAGGAACCATCATCCAATTCGTCATCGCGCCACAGCGAGCGGGGCGCCCACCACGTCAAGTCGCACTCTCGGGACCTGGGCAACAGTTCAATGTCTGCCGGCGCCGGTAACACTTCCAGAGAGTAAGTGTTATATTAACTTATGTAAAATGTGAAACGGTTATTACATAATGGAAGAACATTTGCATAGTCTGACTATTCGTTTTGATGTAACTTGATAATGAGTAATAGAGAAGAGTGGCATAGTTATATCTTAAGAAATAATAAAAGCCATGTAACAACTGTGATTTGATCACGTATTAAGTAACTTTGTTAAAGGTCAAATAACTGTTGTTGATAATAGTAGTTATGGATGGAACTAATTCTAAGTTATTAACTACATAAACTATTATACTTTAAACTATTAGAGTTTAAAGATTAAAAAAATTGATTTTGTTTATTACTGCACAGTTTATATTTGGATTTGACAATTATGAAGCAATTCAATGGATATGATAGTGCACTAAAGAATAAATACAGAATTTCTTTAGTGTTAGGTCAAGTCAACCGTGAGAATACACACAGGCTGTTCATTATAAAACTATTTTTGTATCAGGGTCAGAATCCTCCACCGGGCTAATATTTTATGCATAAAATTATAGGACACAATGCACTCCTAAAGGCAGTAATTTGTTTTGATTTCTCTTCCTATTGGATAACTAACCCCTGCATATGCAGTGAATTGTAAAATTTATTTATTTGTCTTAAATTTTAGTACGTTTATAACTCGGAAAACAGACAGAGCTGACTCGTGCAAATTAATGTTATAAATATGTATATATTAATAAATATTATGTATAGAAAGACCCACAAGCAACCTTGTTACTTATATCAGTTGTAGCAATTCTGAGGCATTGAGAAATATGTTAAATATTGATTCAGTAATTATTAAGAAGCGTTCTCTTTTTATAGTTCAAATTGCTTAGCTGGCTAGCTACGTAAATGATTAAGAAAAAAATTACAACTCTTTGTACGTATATGATATTCACTTGTAAAGTACACAACGGTTTTAATTTATTTCAGTTTGGAAGACTCGCCGCAGAAAAAAAATGTATCGAATCTGTTACCGGCGGTGGACTACGGCTGCACTGTGTACAGTCCGAACGTTTCGTACGCGTTGTCATCGGCAGATGAATATGGATCGCCGGCTTATAGAGGTAAGAAATGTCCTGTTTTAATAAAATATATTAATCGTAAATTTAATAAAACGAAAACTAATTTACTAATTTAGTAATAATTTTGGTTTTATTATATTTACGATGAATACGTAATATTTGAGATTAAAGAAAGCGGCAATTAGCAAATTAATTTTTGTTTTATTGAGACTCGGAGTTCCGCATAGTGAAGCTTGAACCAATAAATCATATTAATCATAAATACTGAACAAGGCATAAATTTTTAATCTGAATGTATTCTCACAAATTTATAGACCTATATACACTGAATCATCAATCAATACTTTGTATAGGTTAGAAAGTATATATAAAAGATAATTACACTTTACCATTTTTGTTACAATGAGCTTATAATACTAGTAAATTATACATTGAGAGACAAAATTAATACAAATATTAGGCTTAACAATTTAATGCAAATTTAATAACCAATAATCTTTAACATTAAACAATTAAATTTACACCATGATTTTTATAATTACAGCGCAAGACGGCGATTATTCTAATCAGGGTAAGAAGCCTTTATTATAATGTTCTTATGTTCATATTAGAGAAATTATATATAAAAGAAACGTAATTATAAATGAATTTCAAGCACATTTATTTAAACACTACTTTATTTGCTGAAAATTATTAGATAAGTTTTATTTTATTAGTTGTAGTATAAGTTTACAAGCATATTTTTTATAATATCAGATTATGATTTATTATGATAATATATGTATTATTTTCTTTACAGATGAATACGACAGCGGCGCGAACGCAACGTCGGCTAAAGCGGTGGCTGCCATAGCGCACCTCAACAGCAAAATTGAGCGCACGAAAGATCTCATCAGGCTGGAACAGACCAACCGGGATGGTGAGAGATGACACTCAAATGTAAAAAATACACTTCGAATTAATTGTTTCGACGCGAAAACAGATCAGGTGCTAATAATGAATTGGGTAGAGAGCATGAGCTCTTCAAACATAAAACTAATTTTTAAATCATGAAACTTTTCTAGAAAACTTTCAATTGTCAAGTTGTCTTCCAATAAAAAAGATTAACATCTTAGTCTTTCAGGAGGTTACTATGCTAGAGACAGAGAAGTATGTATGCATTAAACTTACAAACGCTTTTCTACATATTACAGAAAACGTAAATGAGTATTTGAAACTAGCGGCAAACGCGGACAAACAGCAGCTGCAGCGCATTAAAGCGGTGTTCGAAAAGAAGAACCAGAAGAGCGCGCTCTGCATCGCTCAGCTGCAAAAGAAGCTCGAGGGCTACAACAAGCGCATCAGAAATTGGGAAGTGAGTTAGATAGCTAAATTCATTGTATATACAAGTCTCAAATGCCTATACTTTAGTGGTAATAAGCTATTAAACGAATTACGAAACTGTGGTCAGGTTTTCTACTTAAGTCATAGAAACGTGTTACGTCACACTTTCGGAATAAAAATTAACTAACTTTAAGTTCTTACCCTTCCGCATATTACTATGAACAATCTTTTAATACCTTACAGTGTAGAACAGTCTGGATCATGAGTTAGTCTGGCATGGAGTGAAACTAGGAAGAAAGGTTTATTAAAATTTCCCCAATTATGTTATTTCGTATGAATTCATTTCATTTGAATTTGGTCACTTTTGTTTTAAGATAACATACATATTTACTTCTATTTTATGCTTATTGAGACCTATTGGTAAATAAACCTCTGCTGTTATTACCTTATTAAAATTAAAATAAAGCTTGTACCATATTTCCTTAGCTGTAGTCTTATAAAATATGAATTGAACTTTAATGCGTTAATAGTAAAATCAAAAACTTTTAATTTTATCTAATTGTTATCTATTTTCAGCAACATGGCACTAGCGGTCAGGCGCACAGACAACCTAGGGAAGTCCTGCGCGACATGGGGCAAGGGTTAAAGTGAGTTCACTTCATCTACCTCCTAACTTTTAATTAAGTTTGTTGTGACGACAGGGTACGCTGTAGATAGAATTGGCAGAGGTTAAACAAAAACAAACAAAAATGGCATCAAGCTTAAAGTCTTAAGATATATTTTAGTCCATGAAATGCTGTTTTATTATTGGTTTAGAACTATATTTATTAAGAGAAAGACATTCAACGTTCATCTATTGGTACTAAACGCGTCTGTCTTTAACAGTGTTATTATCTAAGATGTTAAGACAGTATATCATTGCTGTCACCACCTTGAGACAAAATGGTACGGCTTATTACCAGAACAACTCAACTAGGTATGGCTCTCATAAAATAACGCAAATTTTGGGAGATACAAGTAAAAGTTTGGGGTGGTAACTAAACGGTCGACGATAAATCAGTACTAATTGCTCTATATTATTTATTTTTTTTAGTCAAATTAAAAAAAAACTTTTCTTGCTAGTTGAAGTTTAATAATTTTTCTTTTTACAGGAACGTGGGTGGTAACATACGCGATGGTATAACTGGACTCGGTGGCAGCGTCATGGCGGCGCCGCGAGAGTTTGCGCATCTCTTCTCTCGCTCTAACCGCTTCGGGTCCGCGGACAACATAGCACAACTCGCCGGTCTGTATTTGCGCTATACACTCACTATCTATATATAAATAATGAATTGATGGAAAAATATATAGTTCGTTCTTATTATAAGTAACTCGAAAAACGAAGAGTGCAATTATACTTAAATATAACGCTATACAGCAAGGTAATTTGGTTTTTCTATTATATTCTTTAAAATAAAAAAATATTAGAAGCAGACATTATTTTACTGTAGAAGGAAATTTTACATTGTTTTAATATTATATTGTTGTCGTCAAAGAAGAATTAGGATAAGAAATCTTGCTTACGAACATATATTAATCTGATAGTAACTGATATTTTGTCTCATAATAATAAAGAGATATTTAAGACTCGCGCAACACATCTCACGTCGATGTATTAAATCTGGTTTATCTAGTTATTTGCTAACACTCATACCAAACAATAAATAATAGATAAGCACAAACAACTATATTTGTTAATATTTACAGCACAAAAAAAAATCAGCAAAAGATTGAAGACAATAAAAAACCTAAAACATTAAATATATAGATGCATTATTCCTTTTCGATTACAAAATAAAATATTTTCTGAACATATAAGGCTTCATTAAAATGTTATTGGAAAGGCAACATAACTAGAATAAGAGTAGATTCCCCATATTCGCCTTACCAACCCACGTTGTATAAATATATAACCATTTATAGTCTTGAGAAGACTAATAAAATAATACATTTATCACATGACGAAAAACGGTTTTTGTAATTGTTATGTATACTTCTGTAATAAGATAATATTGATTGGCGCATTTTCCACTGCTGGTTATGTGTGTCACATGCAAACAATTATTTAGTGTATGCTCATTGGTTTAATAACTACATTTATAATCACATAAACGTTTCATATCAGACAATATCCCCATATGGAATTGGACTGGTTTACTTATATTTTTTTTTAATGTTTCTAAATTATTTCAAACATTTCAGTGCATTGAACATACAATCGTTGTTAAACTGACAATTATGGTATTGGTCTTATCTATCGATATTCGTAGTTCTTTGTGAAATAATTCATATCGCTATAATTTAACATTATTTTCACTGTATGTCGACTCACATTTCAATTGGTGGCCAAATGGAATACATTTTTAAATTATACATTTTGTCTCACAGAGAACACGGGTCCTTGTAAGTATATCGCGTGTACTAATATCACCCGTCACTGACTAAATCATGCCCATTTGGTTCTAACATTTTTATTATTGGTACCCGTATTTATAATGTATTGGCGAGTGTTTGTTATGTTACATTTAAAAAAATATAGTTTTTACTTCTTTTCATCTACTTTTCATCGATTGGCGACGACTACAGTAGTTCTCAATAATAAATCTTATTGTTAGAGTCCTAACAATGATGTCCTAATTGCCAGCTTTTTCTCTGTTGTAAGGTAATACTCAATGTTTTTGCATTAAATGTACAATTAACACTACATCAGTATATAGTATTGTTTTACATTTTAGCTGTTTAGTTATTAGTCACACGAAATTTTCCAATATATACGGACATATTAAGAAATCACAAAGTTTAAAGTTTTATTCCTTAACCATTCTTGAATTAAAGATTATTCAATATTTCGCCACTTATAATTCTGTACGAAAAAAATCTTTTTCAATTTTCTATAACTTTTTGCACTGTTTTTAGAAATAAGGTAGAATGTTAGTTTATAGTTATTTTTATCTCCATCTAGTGCTTTTTATTTCACCGTGCTTTTTTCTTAAGAGGTTTACTTTTCGACTTTTTCTTCGTGTTTTATTAATTATATATTTTGCATCAATGTAGAAGTAACGATTGATTAGTTAAGGAAACATACTTTACGTATCAAAAGTATACATGTACATAGTATTTCTTTTTTGGTTTTTGGAAATAAATATGTATACTAAAATTTTCTAAAAAATTGTATTGGAAAACAAATCAACTAACCATATTATTTTTATTTGGTATTATTTTGTTATTATTTGACTTACGGTTGTTATTACTTCTTATGAAAAAAGAGTTTAAATATAAAAGAAAATTTAGTACCGGGTATAACTATCAAAATTTGCAAATATTTTTAATAATTACGAAACGCATGAATATTATGGTAATAAAGGTTTTTCGAAATTTTCCGTGCAGCATCGACGGGAGTATAGTTAATGTAAAGATATATAATTATATTCCCGCAAATATAATTATCTTCCCGACTATGTTAACAATAATTACTGATTCGTGATTAAAAAAGTATTTTATTGTCGCGATTCTTATCAAATACAAGGTATTAACTTATAATTTCTTATCTATACATACAATAATTCTTTAGAAATACTGCGTCTAGGTGTTATATATTTTTATGAAATCCCTATTATAATTCACTATTCGTAATCAGAATGACCGAAACCACCTTTTTTTTATTACGTCGATCCGTCTGTATGTAGCCGAATTCCACAAAAAAACATTAGTATGATTTTAGTTAGATTTTGTATAATAATAGTTAATCACTCCAGTTAATATTTAACATTTAAAGTAATTTTCATATCAACAATTTTTAATTTTTGAAATAGATTCAGTTTTTTGTTCCAGTATTATCCGTGCGAAAATGGTACATGGTGTTATATGAGTACATTACTAACACTTATTATAAGCTATTTAAATTTGTTCCTTAAAAATCAACCGTAGTAAAATTTTTACTAGTATATTAAAATTAAAAAATTGCATTAGATATGAAAAGATTTATCTTTACGTATGATCATAAAAAAAGTTTGATAAATAAATTGCAATATGAATGTTATAGTAAAAATGATAAGCAATAAAGTGTATTAAAATAAAACGATATAATTTTTACGTAATTATCGTTTCCTAGTCTAGCAATCTTCATAGAATTATAATCGGACGTCATATCCCCCAATCATAACGTAAACATAACTTTAATCATTTACATAACATTTGTTTGATAAACATCGGCCGAGAGATAAACGCGTTCAGTCAATGCCAAGAGCGTTTACGAGCGAACGATTGGAACGCGGGTTGGGGGGGAGACGGTAGGGGGAGCAATGAGTAATGTTTGTGTTGTGATGACATAGTGCGACTTGACTAGCATGCTGTTTAGGAAGTGTAGCAAGTGCCAGACCAAATGTAATTATTTATAATTTCTGACCTTTGAAACTCATTCCGAATTATTAAAATTATATAACACCTTCATATTCCCAGCACATAATACTTTTTTATATAATATAAATATTATTTTAATTATTGTTTCTAAACTTTTTAACTTTTAGCAGGGATTTCTTAAGCTTAAACATAGAATAGTTGTCATGGAAATTTACAATTAGTTTTTAAAACATATTTTCAGTTCTATCTGCTGTAGCTTTATCTATATTCTTATTTCAAATACTTCAAGAACATAAAATGTTTGATAATATTTAATTTTACATTGCTTGTTTTAATGTAAGTAAATCTTACACCCTTGTGTGATTGTTGCTTATCATGTGGTCTCGTTCTTGCACGCTAGCACCACAACACGCGGAACTGAGAGGTAAATATATGCTTATTATCATATCAGTCATTTATTACTATGCTGTTGCATGCTTAATATGGAACTGCATTTTTTGCTAGCCTGTACATAAAAAGTGCTAAATTAACATTAAATTATCTTAATAATCTTATACTATTTATATTATTGCTAAAAAAATTTTACCTTAATATATTTCATGTAATTATTATTTAATGTCTACAATTATTAAATATTGTTTTCCTTAAAAAGCAAAACTTATTTAGCCATTGTTATGGTGTATATGTTCATTTTGCTTTCATTTTACTTATAACATTTGGTAAATAAAAATGCACAAAGTTTAAATGATTTCTCTCACAAAAGAAAGCCACATCATACTTTAATGCATGACCGTATTAACGAAATTGATGATTTTTTTATTCTAGTTATATAGAGTTTATTTTATATTAATGTTTTTGTAGCACTGTCATATTTTATAACTATGACTGTCATTTTTATAAAAAAAATCCTGTAGCTGTAATAGAAAACAATTCATTACAATAACTAAGCTGCTCAATAATATACAATTTCAACTTCAACAAAAACAACGATGTTTATGCCTATATATTTAATTTTAATATGTACAGGTATTTTTACTAAATAATGCTTGCGATGACTGTTGCTGATAAAGCAATTACTAAAATGATTTCTTCTTAATGTACAATCCTATCCTGCAATTGGTTACACAAATCATTGGAAATTTATTAAAATTTGAGTAGAAAGTTTTTTACGTAATTTTTTTATTGTAGTTATTGTTAAAAAAAAAAGAAAAATCCTGTACTACAAGCACCCGCAACTTTCCAGTTTTGCTAATATTCGTTTATTTAGAAAATAAATTTAGAATAGTTAAAATTTTCTCGTTAAATATTATCTTTTTCTCATTCTCGCGTAGTAAAGGATTATGTTTTAAAAAAATATTTAAAATATTTACTTGAAATGTAAAGATTATTCAAAAGCCTAAATATTTTTGTTATTAACCTTGAATTATTTCTTTATAATATTTCACATTATTTGCCACTTGAACAGTTTGTAATAAATAGTTTAAAAGCAGCGAGCTCACAAATCGGCATTTTTTTTTTGTTTACTTTTACGTATTAAAAAATTATTAACGAATAACGTAGGACTTATTTTAAATTGCTCATTTTAACTGCTTTTTATTCTTATTAACTAAATTAGGGGTACTTCTATATAAACAAATATTACAACGACGATTATAGTTTCTTTATTATTTTTTTTAATAATTCAAGCAGTTACACAGCCATTAACACCAACATAATAGTATTGTTGTTTGGTGTCTAACATATGGGCGACAACCAAATCTGGCCTCATTGTCACATAACATCATGTCATGTGATAAAACACTTTCCGGTACTAACATCTGTCTATTATAAACTTGTATCCCATAACTATAGCTAGCGCAACTGCATAAAACTGTATTAACTCTTTGCCATACGGTTACAACACACTGGTAAACGCCATTGTGGAAATGAATAAAAATATCAAGAGAGGAATAAGGTCTAAAAACTCATGAGATAATTTTTAACTTATACTTCGCCTATATCGAGTCTCTAGCGATAATTCTGTCCAAAGGACACCAAACGGTTATTTTCGATTTAATGTGCGAATGGTAAAGTGTTGATGCGTTTTATTATAAATAACAAGCGCTGTATAACGTAATGCCCGTATTGAGTGTCGCTACAACGTGGCAGCGAACGCGTCGTCGGAAGGCTCCCGCGCTTCGGAAGCGGGCGAGGCAGCCGCGCCGCGCGGTTCCACGCTGCCCCGGGCGGCCACCTCACCGGCGCCCAAGTTCTCACCGGACGCCTCACCCAGTTCCTCGGTCACCAGCGAAGGCGCACCGTGAGTTAAAAAATACTGACCAGACACATCTTTTACATGTTCTTTTACAATGGTACCATCATATCATAATTAATTTTAAACTTAAACTCAAATTCTTCTTATTAAATAAAATCTGTATAATCACTTTCATTTCCAATCATTTACAAACGTGTTCATCCTTTAGATAAACATCTAGACAATAATATGCTTTTTTGCATAAAGTTCGCTTTAAAATCCTCCTGAGATTCCTGAGGCCCCATATTATAGATATCCCGAATAGCTCAATTCTGGAGTACAAATATGGTATCAATGTCCGCGGCGCTGCCCCACAACAGTATGCCATACGCCACGATACTATGGAAACAACTAAAATTAAACTAACCTCACGGTATCAACGTCAACTGATTGCCGTATTTTGCACTACGGAGCTGAGTTCACTCGATAACTTCTCTATATATGGACCCCACTGTAATTTATAATCCTATGTTATACCATGAAAGACAGCTTTATCAACCATTTTTTATTCCTCTTTTATTAATATTATTTTTGACTTAACATGTTTTACATTTTTGGTTCTAAATCTTATACATTTAGATTTATTACTGTTTAGTAGAAGATTTATACACTCAACCAATAAAGTATTTTTGAGAGAGCAACATAAAAACTGTAATTTTACATTTTTTCCTTACTCTCATTAAGCGGAAACACGAGCGAAAGTGATACGCCTGCGTTTACTAATGAATGCTGCGTATAGAAATGTACTTATTAGGATTTTTTTATTAGGATTTTATTAGGATTTTGGCACGGCACCATATTGCGCTCTAGATATATAATTGTTCGTCACTTGCACTAATTATATTAGCTATAATGGGCTTCAAACCATAACTCAATGTTTGAAAATTACTGTTAGGTAAAAATTTATTAAGCAGTAGACCTACTGTGTATTTCAGTATCGATTACCAAATTCTTTACTTTTCAAATCGTTCAAATTGATTATCTTTGTTGTCTTACAGATATCAGACGCAAGCAGGCTCAAATAACATGTCAGAAGCGGCCTTCTCTATAAAACCCATACTGAATGAGCTGCGCGAGCGCAGGGAGGACTATGAGCGTCTCGCGGAGAAAATCGATGCTTTGAAAGTATGTCCTTTTATCTATAATGCAAAGAGAGTCGAAGCTAAAATAGTTCTCTAACCGCAAAGTAATTTCTCACTAATTGATACGAATATGAACGGGACAGATCAACATTGAAATTGAGGAACCGTCGAAAGATATCGTAGGGAAACCAACATGTATCTAGAACGAGGATATGCGACATACGACAATCCGCATTAGGTTTGCGGCCAATAACGATACCCAAGTATCCAACAACATTATCGACTTAATTTGAGCCAAAAAAACTCATTAAATGTAATTACACGTTCTATATTATCGATATATTGTTCCAGAACCTTTCGCAAGAGGTCTCGTTCCTATCGGCGGCGCTGCAAGAGGAGCGGTTCAAGACTGAACGCCTCGAGGAACAAATCAATGATCTCACCGAACTACATCAAAACGAGGTGTGCGGTAAAAATTTTTTATTTAGTATTAAAATGAAATTTCTGTATTACATTGGATTTTTGCAATCTCTTCCATTGTTAAACAGTGCTATCCACCAGGGGCCCTTATCTGGGAACTGACAAGAAACTGACACACTCAAAAGATAGGCGTACATTTTTGCCCGATAGGATATGGTTATCCGATTCAATGTAATAGTGCTTAAATGCCAAAAGGTTTTTATGTAATTTTCTAGTGCTAATCAACATTTTAAAATTCACCATATCTTCAAAGTTAGATTCATTGAAACATGCTTCAACCCCACCTAGAATTTTTTCTAATTTTTTTAGGCCACTCTGTAGACCTAATCTAATTAATTCTTCATACGGAAAACTATCCGTGATGTACAGTAAGGCCACAATAGATTTTGTAACTTAATGCTTATATAAAATATTATATTAACATGATAGAGTTGAGAATTTAACAAACACTTCAAACGAGTAACGTGCGATGTATAACTGTAAATGATATAAATTTTTACATACCTATTTTATTTTTCTTTATTAGCTTTTTCTTTTCAGTTCCAGAAATATTTGGGTAACCTCTGTAAACTAAATAAAGCAAATTCTAGATTTTTACTTTTCTTGTTTTAGGTTGAAAATCTTAAACAGGCTCTCACTGATGTGGAGGAAAAAGTACAATATCAGAGCGAAGAAAGAATACGAGACATACACGAAGCTCTAGATCTCTGTCAAACAAAAGTAAGTTTTATTTGCATGACTATGGTATAAAACAAACTTCTAAAATAAAAAGTATTGAAAGTATGTATGCTGAATGACATATTTATGTATATAAGATTAAAATCACAAATACATTTAGAAACATTTCATCAAGAATGGATAACCCCTATTGTAATAACTAAAATAAATGTACACTTTTTAAATAATATCTGTCATAATTGACCAGTGTAAACCCTTAAAATTTTCTCTTATAGATAGGTAAGCTGGAGCAATGGGCGGCGGGGGGCGGTGGTGGCGCGGGTGGCGGAGGCGGTGCGGGAGATGCGGGGGGCGCAGCCGCACTGCCCCCGCGACTGTTGCTTGTCAAATTGCTCAACGTAGCGCTCACGCTACTCCAGCTCGCGCTGCTGCTGGTGGCGACCGTCGCAGGTGTCACCATGCCCTTCCTACGTACAAGGTAAGCGCGCACATACACAGCCATATATGTGTATTCAGGTCATATACACAGTCAGCAAGTACTAACAGTATTAAAACCTTTAAGGGGAAAAATTAAAAGATTGCCAGACTTCCCATGCGATTTAACATCTAACGTGGGTTTCAGCTAGTCTCCAAAAAACCTTCCAACGAAGTTTAGTCGATATCACTCCTTAGGAAAAGGATATAGACTACGCTAAGTGGTCCTAGCACGTAATAGCGTTTTTCACCGACATTAAAACATACTTACAATTAGTAAAAGAATTGTTAAAACTAATATATTATTTTATCCTGATTTCAAATGATATTGAAATTTAATTCTAACTTTTATTTTTATAATAGAGTGCGAGTATTAACGACGAGTTTAGCAGTTATGGTAGGCGTTATGGTGTTGAAGCAGTGGCCGGAGGTAACGCAGCTCTCTGAGCACCTAGTGGCGAGGCTGAAAGAGTACCTCCTTGACAAGCACCACGACAGGTAATGTGGGGGGCGGGGCGCTCCACCCACTGTATATTTGGCGGGTTGGTCGACTATAATCGCTTTATATAATTTCGCTTCTGTACAAATTACTAACAATTGTCACTATGAAACACTATGTATAGATTAATTAAAAGCTATTTATATATAACAAATACGGAGATCTTTTTAGCTATTATATGTAGCAATTTTACCAAGTCCTACTTTAAGGTTATTTTTGTTTGTTATCGTTTATGATGCTTATAAAATTTATCTTTTATTACTAACATTTTTTTTTTGTTTACTGATAGAAAATGTTACTTTTTATACAATAAAATTGTTGAAATTTCCGTTTTTTCTTTAATAATCTAACATACATAGGATGTTCAAGTTGGTATATAGCACATGCATCAAAGAGTAAATGTAATTTTTAATCCCCTCCATGTAAAATTTAAAATAAAGCGTAGAAGTCATTATTAGCGTGTGATTTACACTGTTAGTCAAAATAATTAACTAACGTAGCGACATTCTTCTACTAAATAATCTATATTGATATTAAAAGGTATCCGCCATTCAAAATTTAGTCGCATACTTTTAGATTTTTTAATATTTGTTTTATATTACACTTTTTATACTTGACTATTCTCTATTAAGATTAGATTTTGTAACATTTTTGTATAAATAACGAATCTTATCTTTCTAAGATGCCTTTAATATCAAATAGATGCTGGGCAATTATTATAACATGTCCTTCAAATAACAAAGTAACTATTATGTGACAAGCTTTGTTATGTATAATTTAATACTTATGTATCATAGCATAGACTATAATAAAAACGTCACACTACGTAACTAACAACTCATGTATCGTATTAAATACTAACTTAGTAAGTTATAGTTTAAATGGTATGCGTTATATCCATTGTCTATCAAATAAATTCTATTATTATGTTCAGATTAAAACTAATTTGATTTTTTTTTCACGTGACATTGCCACATAACATTATTTAAACACTGTTGTTATAAATATATTGAACTTTTTATCACCGAAAAGGTTTTCAATTCTATTTTTTTTTCCTTACATTATGTATAATCATGCATAACTTACAAATTAGTCCATGAACCTTAACTATAGGTTAGATTTATACGTGTTAATTACTAATTAAACTTTTATCAGTTTCTTTTGACACCAGTTTAATATTTTTTTGAATTTTTTTTTTATCGGTATTTTTTTTTTCGCTTCAGGTATGAGTGCAAGTCGTTGTGTGGTTGATAAAGCCATACAAGCTTATGTAGTGAAATTGTTCGTGATATTGCAATTTTATCAGTGGATTGCTCTTATTTTGTATCGTGAGAAACTGGATAGTTCAATGGAACTTTACTATACAAATGTGTTATAAACTCATGTGAAATAGTAGTTTTTATTCGGTGAGAATAAACTCTACTTTGGTTCAGTCTTCGTGAAAGATATGTTTTAGTTATTAAAGTTACATTTTTTTTCTGTTTTATATCTTCTATGGTGTATACAATTTGTTGCGATATTTTTAGGAAAAGCAAGATCAAGTCAGTTATCACGTGTCATTACGGTTCAAGTCAAAATATGTATCATCAAAAATTTTTACTTAAAATGTACCGTCTTCATTGTTTATGATGAAAAGTTTTAACCACAATTTAAATCATTCCTTGTAAGTAATAAAAAAGGTACAGGCAATAAATTTCATTTTGAACAAATCAAAAAAACCCCTAGACATAATTTAGTTATAAAAACAAAGATGCAGTTTCATGAGTTTTTAGTAAGTAAACGTATTGTCAAAGGCTGTGCCGAGTTATGTTTATATCTTGCCATTTCTTATATATAGCTCACGAAAAGGTCAGTAAGATACATCGAAAATCCATATTTAAAATAAGTGTTTATTTTAATTTCATAACACCTTATGTATTTTTTGTCTTCAAGTAATTATTCAGATCATAATTGTGTTATAAAATCAATTTAATTTATATAGTTTCCAAATTATAATACTCGTTATAATAATGGACCTCTCTAGAAAACCTAAAGTTTTAGTTATTTTTTAAATAAATTTGAAATAGAATAAGTATTTCATTAAAGTTTATATTTGATTTCCATAACTATATTTTAGAAAACATTTTTCTTGAGGTCACATCTAGCATTGTGTCGCAGTAAATTAATGCAATATATAAACAGGAATGTAAGTTTAGTTCACACAGTGAATGATGTATGTAAACGGTTGTTTGTCCGAGTCCATTTATTTATGGCGATAAAGCAGCTCTCATTATATTTTTTTAAATAGAAGGGTCGTGTGAAAGATATACTTATCTCGAAATAAATAACAAATGCTTCATTTATTTTAAATCTGCCTGATTATTTATTTAGCCATTTTAACAGTGCTAACTTTGGTTTTTATTTTAATGAACACGGTCTTAATATAATATTATTAATATTGTTTATATTATCAATCACAGTTAGTTATACGGTCTAAATAAACTTCTAAAATTTTATTTGCGAAACTGTATTTAGAACTTTTTTAGTTTTTTAACCAATGTTTTTGTGTTAGTATTACTTATTTCACTTTGTCAGATGTCTACAGTATATTTTCGCTTATTAGTTTTTCCTTTCTTAACATTGTAATAAAAGGTCAATTTATAATGTATCCCGAACTGCTGCTATGTAATTATTGGTATGGTGATGGTATATATTCACAAATTATACAATGATAATTATTATAGTTAAGGTATCACAAGCACTACCGCCTGGTTTAGAAGAATGATTTATTTAATCTGCAAATGGCTTTACTAGTGATATCTTGAGTTATTGACGGCGTTTAGGAATAATTAATGTAAACATTAATTTATTATAAGATATGTATTAAATTGTCGATTTTTTATAGCCAAATTAAACAACTGTATAGGTAGATATATTGGAGTTTTGATATTTGACTTGCAAATTTAATGCGACATAGTTGCCTTTTTAAAAAAAGGCGTTAAAAACAAATTTTGTCCATTTATTTTTAATAATTATCTTCCACTATATAAATAAGGAATGGTTTACATCGCATAAAAAAAGTTTGAGCATCTTCATTAATAATAAATTTTTATGGAGACAAATAGTTCTTAAATTACATTTTATTATTTTTCCGTAGTTTATATAATCTATCTGAAAACCTTTCTTTACATATAAATTATTAAATAAAATTAGGACTAAAGTCTTTTTCTTTTGTATTGTATGTTTGTTAAAAAATTACATTCCAAATTTTCTACTTGTTGATTGTCACAAATGTAATTATCATTATTATCATATAGTTTGATAGGACTTAGACATCCATGAACCACCATCCACATCAAGGTGTTTTTAGTTATAACGATAGTTGCCAATTGTTTTTAAATGTATATTATGTAAATATTTTTACGCCTTTTCACTGTTTAAAAAAATTGAGAGTATTTCTATTAATTATGTAACAACATTAATTTTAAATTTAATTAGAAAGATTAAAATATTTATTTTTAATTATGGAAATACTCCTTTTCTAATTATTGTGTTATAAACCAATATTGTAAAAATAGTACACGAATATTCTAGGTTCTCATTTCATCAAACTACACTTGAATTTTGTTCTTAAGTCTATTTTTTTACGTCCATGAACTTTGACGATTTGACAGTTAAGTTAATCTATTAAAAATTTAAAATCATCTAAGCATTATTCATAGACATGAGAAATGTTTGTTAATTAAAAAACTGTCCTATGTAAACTTGGTACCTCTGATTTATGTGTATGTGGAAGTGTATTTTACTTCAATGCAAGTTCTCCCATCGAAATGTTTTGAAGCATTTGTAATGAATGTAATAATTCTCGATTATGTTATCAGCTATGGATCGAATTAAATCATCACAATTTTATTTTTCTTTTATTGTTCAATATTACTGGAACCGTGTTCAATCGAAACAATGGTCCTTAATCTTTAAATTTAAGTTTAATTATACCAAATCCCGAACATCTTAGACTATTAGGCTCATCATAAATATATAAAACAAATTTTATTTATTTTATACATTTTATATTAAGTAACCTTAACATGAACCTCTATTCTACAGTTATGTTAAATTACCTTCGGCAGTATAATAGCGATTGATCATACAAAATATTTATGCAATTTGAATAATATATGAGGAAAATAATAATAAAAAAGGAACACGTATAATTGTTTCTTTATTGTAAATTTATGTAGAAAAATAACAAAAAAAAACTATCTTTAAATTATGAAATGCATAAATAAAACTTTATGGGTTTAATCATTAACACGTTGAGCCCAGCGTCGGTCCCTACTAACCGGCAGTGGACATTCTACGGAACGACACTTTTTTCGGTCGGAAATCGTCACTCCCATGGACTGATTTTTTTTTAATTTATTTGAAGGGCTTTGTCGTTTTTACGACGATATCGCCCTGTTATGTAACAAACGTGCATACAA
>DWQX01002541.1:0-21319 GCA_018245475.1 Pharmacophagus antenor | reverse complement strand
ATGTGATTACATCTTTTTTTTTATCTTAAACCTAACGAAAAATATTTTTACTTCTCTGTCGAATAATATCAATAAAGTATGAAACTACGCTTTTTGTTTTTAAATTCTATTCAATGGACGTTCAAGGTGAAAATGATAAATGAATATCGATGATTATGCTCAACGATTCTGATGAATGTAATTCGGAAAATAAATTTATTATATATTTTGTTATATATAAAATTCGTTGTAGCGACTGAAATGAAATTATGGTAATTGATTCATCGAATAAAACAGTTGATTTTTGCGATGTATGCTTTTGTCACGGGATAGTGAACCACCCCGGTGGAAGGATGAGGCGGTCGCGGGGCCTGAGCGGACGGCGTCGTCGCTTTTCACCGCCCGAGTTACTCGTACGCGTAGCCGATATAAAAGCCTCGACCGCCCATTCACCCGTTCGCAGTGTGTGCTCGAACGTTACAGTGTACACAACCGTGCAAGGACTCAAAAGTTTAAATCATGAATTCACGGTGTTTATTAGTGCTAGCGGCCGCCCTCGGCGTGGGTATGTAGAATTTGAAATATTTAGGGTGCGGCGCACGCGGCGGGCGGTAGTGTGCCAAGTGATCTACCGTGGAACCATCTAGAGCGGTCCCGAGATGCATTTGTCTGCGACGTTATACAGCGTCTGGATATCGAATGTTGTATATGGGTTCTGTAGTAAAGAACATGTTAAAGTCCCCCGTGTAATCGACGTCGCGAAAAGAGGAAAAATGTATTAGCATACATTTTTCACAATCTTTTGTGGTGTCGTACTTGAATGTGACAATTTTGTTATAACTTTTATTGTATAACACTGTATTTGAATTTTACCGCCATGCTTGTTTTATTTTTTTTAATTTTTATTTGATGTCACAATATGTTATGGATGTCATGCCTAAATATTTTCAATTACAGAATTTTAATGTAATAAAAACAAAGATTTTTTTATGAAATCAATTTTGGGTTGTACTAAGCCTCTTGAATAGACAACATACACTATGATGTGTACAGTATTTTACACCATTTAATCATGCCATGTTTTACTTTTACTATTGTTTCACAAAATATTTATTCACTCTGGGATTAATGAGAAATTTATTGATTGTAACGAATATCGTAAATTAATTGTACTAAATAAAATCATAGACCTTCAAAACTGTTGCAATACGAATTTTCATTAAAAACGTTCAACAACTTTTCTTCTTAATTAATACTACGCAATTAATTTCAATTGCTCTCATTAAACTTTCTATCGCGTGTAACTATGTATTACATCATACATGTCGTGTGAAAATGAGAAGACTGTCTCACAGTTAACATTGAGTAAATGTAAATTTTAATCATTAGTAAAAACTTTACTAGTCTTCATTGAAATTATTACTGTGTAACGACATATTAGTCGTTTTCTTTTTTCGTTGTCGATTAAATTCAACTCTATCAAGTGCAAGTAATAGTTGACTAGTAAATAATTATGCATCATTTACGGATAGAAAGTAATAATTGTTCTCGGATACTTAATATCGTATTAATCGAGTTTTAAACGAAATTTTGATTTCTCGATAACTTTCAGGTGAAGTCGTACAAAAAAATAGGAAAAGTTTTTCCTTCCATCTTGTATTTGTTGGAAATTGATCGAATTATGTATCAATTATAAAATAGTAATTATTAAAATAATAGTAATCAACAACAAATACATTAATCCTTTAAAAGGAACATAGTTTCTTTCATATACTTTTTAGACATGAAGCATTTCCAAATATTTGAGATTTTCAACACGTACGAAGTTCTCACCGGAGAAGAGTATTTTTCTGTGCGTATTCTGGGAATGTACACAGGTTAAAGACAATTTTATTATTCTTTACCAAAAATAGCGTACCTCGTGAGGTTTTGCGTGTTATATTCATAAAGTTAATATTGCGTGAAGGTATTTAATTATCTAGATTCGTGGCGCGTGGACGAGTTTCACAAAAAAAAAGAAAATACGGTGAAAATGAATTGACCGGTTGAGTGAGCGTGGCATTGAGCTGGGACAGATTGCGAATAATTATCGTAGTTTACGAGACTATTAAGTAAAATTATAACCATTCGTTATTACTGTTGTTTCGATGCCTATGGAGGGATGTTTTTTTATATTTTTTTAAATATTTAACTCACAATAGTACTGTAGCATAAAATGTAATATTCGTATTATATATCTTATTCACTCTATACAGATTAAGGAAACGTATTGAATTAAAATTAGTCCGTAGAAAAACGTTTCTATGATTTATTTGATTATTATTTTTTAAATCTGGACAGAGGGATTCATCGTAAAAATTGTATAATGGTTTATTTCAATTAGTCAAATGGTAAAGGTTATTTTAAAGTTTTGACAATAGATAGCATGACAAAAAAAAATTATACAAAGATATTCATCATTTCCCGATGGTCTCAACCCGGCTAATGAATACAACAAGGTCCTTAAAAAAAACAAACAAAAATGTGAAAGTACAATTTTTAAATATCAAAATCTCCGTATTGTTGCGATAAACAAAAACTTCCACAGCCTTCTGATAGAATTTTTTCGTAATTAAGTAATTACTGAAAACAATATAGCGGAAGTAGCGTTTCCCGATTGTCTACTGTTCTTATGAACTGAAGAACAATACTTAACAGACATGTTTAGATTTAATTGTTACGTGGTTTTTAAATTGATATTTAAGAATGATAGACATTTTAAATTTATACAAAGTGTTTTCATAAGTTGCAATAAAGAGGCAGTCTCTTTATACGTGAATTTTATTTAAAATTTAAAATAACAAGCCTCGGTAACAGGGCAGATGTTGGTAATATAGGATACGGTGATTGTATGTCCTTCGCAGCCGCCTCTTATAAATAACTTTGTATTGACTCTAGGTATGATTTGATTCTTGTTTTATGTTTTAAATTCCGTCCTCTACTGCCTGCGGAGGTCTTATCTTACATATATAAAATGTCCTCTTATAAAAAGACAAATAAATGTTTAATTCCCTTATAACAATTTTGATTATAAATAAGATTAAAACTATAAATTCAACATAGTATTAAGGGATTAAATTTACATTACAACATTTTAACATCTTTTTTCTTAATTGTAATTACAAATGTATGCGAACGCAAGTAGTAGTTTGCAGTACTGACACAATCGGATCAGTCAGAGGAGTCAGTAAGTTTGTTGAGGCTTAATTATTCGTAATGTCTCCTTTAGGCGCCTTTGTCAAACGGTTTCAGAATATTCATTGCTCATTAAAGATACTGAATAAAATATTGTAGCTAAGGAAAAGGATATGGGGGTTTAATATATCGTTTACATTTCTCATTGATTAATTATACAATTTTAAAGTGTTATATAAATTAATAATATTCACAGCAAGTACTGAAAGGCTTTACTTAAGATAAAATAATTCAAAAAAAATATTAACTTCATAAATATTCCCAAAATTTTAAATATTAATAATATTAAGCTGTCGTAAAACGGAACGTCTCGCATAATTTCTTCATATGATATCAATGAGTAATTTTAATACGTAAGATTGTAAAATTAAAGCGTCTATTATATCAAACAGAATTGTAGTCTACGTAAAAACTCAAAAGGAAAGTCGTCAAACTTTCACCGGGCGCACATAGCCAGAGCAAATGGTTATCTAATGTTATTTTAAATGTTACGTCAAGTAATTCCACGAGTAATATAAATAATTGTAATAAACGGAATGGAACCATTTAAAGCTCATTGTAAAAAGTTTTAAGGTTCTCACCAATTACTTTAAGCTATTTACTAGACACAAGGTAATTAGCGTATAATTTTTGTACCGCATTATAAATTAAAATTGTATAATTTGCAACCATAAAAGAATTATGTAAAAATTTCGTCTAAAAATATATATATTTAATAATTTAAAATAAATCATAAAAAGTCAATTTTTGTTAATTGTGACATAGATAATGTTCAATTTAATTATTGAATTTAAAATGTCGATAAAGGTTAATAGATGAGACGAGATTGCTTAATCAGATGCGCCTGCGCATCGACGTGATAACGAAATCGAAAGTCCCGCCCATGCCTGCTCTCTGGGTCAACTTCAGAGGCTTTCACCTGTATTACTTAACGGTTTTTGACCTTTGAATTGTATAATGTTTATTGTGCAAGTTGCATTGTATGCCCATTTGTTAATATGATTGATCATTAATTTCGAAATGTTTTATACATATACGTACATGCGACACATTTATTAGTATATAGACATGAAAATTTGTCGTTAAGTTATTTATTGCAATCAGTTTTGGAGAAATATTGAATATTGAAGTTTTTACTTCACATTATGTAAAATACTGTATTATGACACGCGTATAATTATGTCAGAGAGGTTATGTATAAATTAGAAGAGCTCATATGACATTGTTACATGAGAGTTACTTATGCAATTAAACTAGTAATATATATTGTAAAATATATGTTAATGGATAGTATTTCCAAAGTAAAAAATCCAGTTTATAATAATTTGTTGCGATGAATTATCTTATAATCTAATTTACGCACTAAAATTACATTCTAATTTTTCCCTACAGTACAAAAATATTTTTTCATTTATACTTTTTAATCTTCAGAACATGGTTCTATTGGTTGTTTGGTAATTTATTATAAAAGCCAAAAACTGTGAGAATGAATATGTACAAAAGCTTAATATCTTTAAAACGAAACAAACAATTAAAATACAATAAAATTTTATTTATTATTTGTTAACTAACGCGCTCGAACGAGCGTGAAATATTTCACGTCAATTTAATATTGCTCGCATCGTTAGAAACACCGCGAACTTGTAGCAAATACATTCACTGTAGTTTCGTGTTATTTATCATTTCATCATTCATTTAGTAACAATCTTGCTTCAACTGTCAAGAATGTTAGGTATTTAAAAGGTGTCCCGTTGACCTCGATACGATATGATAAGTAATAAAAGTTGTCTAAGTCTATAATGACGATATAAGTAATTATATACAGTACATTATTTAGCTATTCGATTTCAAATTACAAGAATAGTTCTTTTTATAAATTGTTAAAAATATTGTTTGGTTGCGTAGTGCCTTTATATATATATATATTTAATTAAAGTTTAATAAAGTCGTCAATTAGTTAGTACCGGGTATATAGCTTTCCGGTTGTTATTAAATCAACATAACCTAGAAAATAATGCGGTCACAGTGATTATGTAAAGTGATTAGACAATTTGGCAAGTGTGTTTAAGCATTTTGTAATACATGCATACAATTGGATAATTAAAGTCATTAAATTATTAAGTTTTACCAGCTAATAGTGTCGCTGTGGTGTAGTGGTTTACAAAATTTGCCTTGCGGAAATCCTGGGTTCGATTCCCGGGCCATAGGAATAGTGGAGCCTAGATGGTGGTAGAGTTTTTCGAATCTGCCTAGGTAGCTAAACCTCAAAGTCAATCTGCCCCCATAACGGCATCGCTGTGTGCCGACAGTCATACATGTATTTGCCTGAAGTATTCTGAGCGGTCACGATTCACCATCGACGGCCCCATTGTCACTTAACATCAGATGAGATCGATGTCGAGCGTTAGCCCATTATCCATAAAAATAACAAACGTAGTTATAAACTATGTAATCGATATGCATAGTTTCGAATCGGATAAATAAAGGATAGCTAGATAGTTTCAAAACGATCGCGAGCTTTTTACCAATACTTGGTTGCGTACAAATGTCAACCGGTACTGAGGTGAGTCCCGCTGGTGACATAACCGCACAGAATATGGAAGTATTTTACACTGATCGTTCGTAAGCGACGAGATGGTTGGAAACTAGTTTTAGTCACTTTTTTCTAGTTTCCAGTAATGCGTTGTATTATATGCGTCATACTTAAATCGCATGTATTGATTTTGCTTTTGTTGCGTAATAGTAGACCTAGAATTTATAGTATTGTACTAGTATTAGTAGTATTGTTAAATTAGGTATTTAATAAAATCGTTATAGAACTTATTACAGGAAAATCGATTTGTTAGAGATTTCCGTTAACATATGGGTACCTAGTAAAGTGATAAAGACAAAACATTACGCCAACAGCCGTCGCATATTATTACTCAACAACAGTTTTGTCGCGTTGTATTCAGCGGAGAAAGACTTGCCCTGCCTGCGACCGGTGTGTTGCGAAAACGGTTGCGTGTGCCGAGGCTTGGCAAAATCCCTTGTCGATTATTACGAAATTCCAATTAAGTCTCATGAAGACACTCGTTTTATTATTGTAGCATAAAGTTAATATTTTCATCTATAATTAAAGTTAATATTGATTAATTCCGTAGCGGTGTGGTTCACCGTTTACCTTATAAAGCTCTCCGTTCTGATTCCGACCACATGAGCAGTGGTTTTTTCGAACTCGCTTGGTTGTCTACCACCCTATATGTCGCCCTATATACCGCCACAACAGCATTAGCATGTTCCGGAAATTGAACATGTGAGAGGATGTAATATCCTGGACAAGCGCGCTTTACCATCTACAGCCTCATTATCATATAACGTGTAGTGAAATTGAGGTTAAATGGTAGCCTATTGTTGATAAAAGAATCATAATAATAACGATATTTGATGTTACAAGTACTCATATAATGAAGTTTCCTGTTTTGTCACAGCTCTCGCTCAAGAATCTTTCAAATGCCCGGACGACTTCGGTTTCTACCCGCATCATTTGTCATGCGACAAATACTGGAAATGCGACAACGGTGCGGCTGAACTGAAGACCTGCGGCAATGGACTTGCTTTCGATGCCTCCGACTCTAAATACTTGACCGAAAACTGCGACTACCTACACAATGTCGACTGTGGAGATAGGTCACAGCTCGGTTAGTTCAAACGTTAAACGATAAATGGTTCCCGTACATCATAAATTTTTAAATTAGCGAAAAAAAGATTGTATTATATGCGGTGATTTAAAATTTACACATAAATGACTAATGATTTAAAACTTTTATGATTTTTAAACTGTTTTTATAAACGGTATACACGGTCAAGGTCAAAAAGGATTTGCATTCAAATTTATGCATGGTGATATTCCACTTAACCAGGATGTTGCTAGAAGGTCGTTGGTTAACTCACGGCCTGTTAAATATTTTCGCTTACATATACGACGTAAATTGTCCTAATGTATTAAAATGGTAATTGATTTTTTTGTAATACATTTTATTTTAATAACAGTTTCCCGTTTCGCGTATCCACAAAGGTCAACTTGATGTTTGAATGGGTTATAATTTCACAGAGCCACCAATTTCCACTCCCCACTGCCAGAGGCTTTACGGTATCTTCGCTGATGAAAAGAAGTGCGACGTCTTCTGGAACTGCTGGAACGGTGAAGCTTCCCGTTACCAGTGCAGCCCCGGTCTTGCCTATGACAGGGAAGCGCGCGTGTGCATGTGGGCTGACCAAGTCCCCGAATGCAGGAATGAGGGTAAAGAATAAAATTATTAATAATTATTATTATAATTTTATTTTTCCATTTCATTTTTTTGTAGGATATTTAATGTACGAATGAAGATGTAGATTCTGTTGCCGTAGAACGCTCAGTAACTATATTTGCTTTCTGTATATCTGGGAATAGATTGTTAGTCCATATCAATTATTGGATGAACAGAATGATAAAGTTTATATTCTTTAGCGTTATCACGTGAAAAATTTAAAATAATCTCCAATTATTATTATTCATCGGTATAATAATTACTAAGTTCAGCATTCTTACACAGTTTAGTTTTATATACATAGATTACATCTAAAAATTTGTTTTAATGATTTTTAGAAGTTGCCAACGGTTTCTCTTGTCCCGCCCCCGGCGAAGTGTCCAACGCTGGCTCCTTCAGCCGCCACGCTCACCCCGAAGACTGCCGCAAATACTACATCTGTCTCGAGGGCACTGCCCGCGAGTACGGTTGCCCTATCGGAACTGTGTTCAAGATCGGCGACGCCGACGGCACCGGTAACTGCGAAGACCCCGAAGATGTTCCCGGATGGTAAGTACTGTCGCCTGTTTAATTATAAACATATTACAATCTATCATTCTCGTTCAAGTGAAACGATCTTGACTGAGCATCTTGAACGACTGTCTCTAAATTTCTCTCTGATTTACTATCTAAAAACACTGTTTCAATCGCTAGTTGTTTGGTGTTAGATAAGGAAATTTAACAATAAATTCTCAAATATAGACCCCTCTTAATCCCGTTCCGAAACGAATGTCCCTGTGACTAACATCTCTTCTGCACTTTTCAATAGAACTCTATCTATTTCTTAAATAGGTAATTAGAGATAAATTAAGTTACTTCCTTTTCTTTTTTATGCGCTATAGTTTTTACAATGTGTGTGGACAGATGTGTAGATCTTCAAAGTTATGTAGTACTGATACAATAATGTCGTGTTCAGTATTTAGACGACTATTTAAATTTATAGGACTTAAATAAGGACTTAACGTTTGCCTGTGTTAATGTTTCACGTGGTATACGTAAACGTAACGGAATACATACATATAATAACGACAAATTTATTGCGCCGATTTACTAATTCCAACGAAATATTAAATCTAAGTTACTTTTTAATTTTATATACTTTTTTGATATTGTATACATTTTTCTATTTAAATTTCGTAATTTTAATGCTTTCGATTATCATCTAAAATATAGGATTTCTTTTTATTTACGTATTCGTAATACAAAGTCAGTTTTTCTATTAAGACATTGATTCCTTTCAAAATGTTTATCTCCAGTTCATGGTCTGTCTGTTACGAACAATCACTTCGGAACTGGGATGCGCCTGCGTTAATCACGACTTAACAAATCTAACCAAGGACGAACGTCTTGATTCGAATGTTTTCGTGTCATTTCATTTGTTATTTCATAGATTAAATTCATTTTTAGCAAGCAGTTTACATGTGAATTGAGATAAGCGAGTGGTCATTTACCCGTTACAAATTCAAGGCAGTTCAGTAAATATGGAGTGTAGTGGGCAAGTCGTATTACACAATTTTTAATTCTCTCAGTTACTGTTCGCTCGCAGTAAAAGTTGTTCAGAATAAAATTGGCCGTTTTTTTTCTTGCCATGAGACGTATAGGTACATTTGTTATATTAGTTTAGATTGTATGTTAAGTATGAATAGATGTGACAGGCAGTAAGGTGCGCGTACATTTTCAGCGAGGACTACTACGGCGATTTGGATCTGAAGTCGATCCGCAAGAGCGAACTCCTGGCTGGACTCCAGAACGACGGCCAGGCCCGCCAAACACAGCCCAAGCAGCTTAAACCTCGTCCCCAAAAGGAGAACTAGATATTAACATCCCCACCATAAACCTTTAATACTCACATTTATAATTTAAATTACTTTGCGCACTAAAAACAATGAGCATATACCATGTACAGCACAGTTGGAATACAGATTCGATCAGTTTAACAGAAAAACAAAATTGTTTTCGGTGCGCGGAGTTAGTGTTCCAAATTCAAATTTCGAATGTTGAGTGAAGCCGGTCGATTTGTATTCATTTCTAGTTGCCAAATAATTTTCACGTTGTTGCCTTAAAACAGATCCCAAGGAGCGGATTAGAAAGTTAATAGAAAGCCTAAAGCATTAGAAATATTTATTTGATACTGTATCTCCAGGAAAATAAATATATATAAGTATAGGGTATATATGTCTAAAATTTATGTAGCATTTTGCATTTATAAAGTCCAGTGTAAAATTTTTACCTTCTGTTTCGATCAGCCCATGACCTTGTAAATAATCTATGTACTAAATTATCTCGCTGCGACTGAGTGTTGTTGTTTGATAAAGGAATTGTAATACTTAAGTTTTACATTAAGTGATAAAATAAAGAAAATATAAAAATAATATAAATAATTGCGTGTATTATTTTGTATTTGTATGTCGGTAGAATTGCACTGGTGCACGATTTCTTTGGTAACATCTTCCGCCGTCACTATCTTTTCCTATTTTCTTTACGTTCACTAATAACCTCTTTATAACTTTTTTATACTTTCAGTAATTTCTTATTTTTATTAATATGTATATACTCTACTAGTACTGTTAACAGCCAGTCTTCTAACGAGCAGGTATGTTATTTTTCCGCATCCATTTTGTTTAATAGTAACATTCAATATTGCTTCAGTAATTCTTTGAGATAAAATTAATATAACTTGTCGCTATCTCTCTCTCTCACTTTGTGCAATATGTTAATACGTATAAATGTGTGTTACAGTGAGGATTATTACGGAGACGTCGATCTCAAGGCGCTCAAGAAATTGGGATTCTGAATGTGAAGGTGCAACTCTAAGGACAGACTGAAGTTCAATCTTTTCCAATTGATTTAGACGCGACTGCCTTTAAGAAAAAAGTGAATATAATTATACTACGAATAGTTAGGCAGTTTTAGATCACTTATAATCTTTGATAATGAAGAATTTTTGTATAAAACACGTTATACGGTACAGGAATGAAACGTAACAAATGGGATAGTATTCGTCTGTTCCAAGAGATGCTATAAGTATTCTCATAATCGTTCATAATACTCTTTCATATTAAGGATGCTAAAAATATAAAATGCATTCAAATAATATTAACATACTGTAGCGGTTTCCGATTATTTTTGACAAAAAAACGATTTCCTTTAAAACATTGCCAAAAATAAATAAACTGATTACTTTGACATGGTACCAACGTGATTTTTATGTTGATAGTGTGTCGAAAAAAACAACGTAATGACTTAGTCGTAAACATAAAATTTAATGTTATTTAAGGATAGGTTAGGTGTCTTTTACATCATTATGTAAATAAAATTTGTATTCAAATTTGTGTTTAAATTTTTTATTTCTCATCAATTAGAGGTAATTTTTAATAAATGTAAAACTGCATGAATGATCTTAATGATTAATAATTCAAGTAATGAATTTTATAATATAAGAGTAAAGAAATTATAAGCCAGTTTTAAGCGGGGTATTATTATTATTATTCAGCGGTTTTAATATCGGCTATGGTCTTAAGCTTCAGTTGTCGAATTGCATCCTGTCGAGACATTGCTACATGCATGGAGGTCCAAGCTGAAAAAGTTAAAATATTTTCAGGGAATTTTCTTTGAATTACATAGATAGACACCCTTGTTAATGTTACGTTACATTTTATCGTATAATATATATAAAATTCGATGTTTTTATTGTCGTGTTGTAGCTACATTTATAAGGGGATTACGAGTAATTCGAATTTAAAATGAGATATTTGCTTTAGAAGTTAAAAATAATATATTTTAACTATAAAATCTTTTTTTTTTTTTGCCATGTTGTTTTATATCTTACACAAAATGCAACAGTTGGGAACAAAATACTGTTGCTTAAAATTCGTGTAGTTATTGTCAAGCTAAAGGTACCCTGGTAAGCAACAGACTACTATCATTGGTTTAAGTATATAAATAATTATTGATTGCTATTAACAATACTCACTTTTGCTGTCATAAAAAGAATTCATAAACACCACATCCGGCTTGGAAGCAATGGTATTTGTAGATTGTATAATAGGTGTAGTTGTAAGCTTTGTAGAGTATGTTGTAGTTGATGCTGCTGTGTTTTGTGGAGTATTATCAGTAGTTAAGGAGGTAGCCGTGGATGAGCTGTCGCAACTCACAGCGTGCTTATAATCACAAATTCCCAGATGCTGAAACAGTTATAAACATCCAAATGATTACATACGTAATTCGTTCACGTCAATTACGTTATGGGATTATAAAATTATTCGTATAGATGTAGGTCACAGTATTTAGTAGTTGATAAATGAAGGAGAATTCTCAAAAAGAATATTTAGTTGGATGCCTTTATTTACTAAAAACTTAACTTAACAATATTCATTCAATAAATTTACTTTTTTTGAGGCACAATAACAATAGTTATACGAAGGAACATAAAACTTGTCAAGTTATCAATGAATTATCAAATTATTAAGAAAAGTTTTTCATGCATCCTTATTCATTAGAGTTGATTATGTTACAGATGCAATAATATATAATATGTACATTGTATTAATCATCTGTCATTTTATAAATCTACTAATAATCTATTAGATATCGAATGTTATCGTAATAAACATCACATATTACAGAGAACTTTTGATATTAAATTGTGAAATTAAAAAGCAGTTAATGTCTTTCATTGCACACCTATTTCAAAGACATTATGAAATATTCTAATGTTAAAACATCTATAGTCTAAAGTTTAGAAAATAAATTGCGGTTTTGCCAATACTAGTATATCAGAGCTTTGACCTGACCTTTTCTCTATACAACCTAATCCTTTTATGTATACAAGATTTCTAGGTTAATTAACGTTTTGTTCAATACTACTTTTTATTTCCTTTTTAACGATCACCAGTGCAGTCGGAGCCTATTTAAGTGGGTGGTATCTCTCCTTATTGCATCGTATAAGTTATCTAATTACAAATGCGAAAACATTGTGGTAATAAATATATTTACTTGTAAAATGTTGACAGACAAAGTGTGAGTCATTTGGAAAGGCAGCCGACCTCGTTATAAAATGTTTATTATTTTTTTATTTTTTATATCTACAACAAAGTAATTTCTTCTTTGAGCTAAATATAAAACAACGATAATTTAATGAAGTGTGAGATTTAGGATAATTTTTAATTTAATTAAAAATGAAATAATTGTATGATATAAATTATATTAGATCGCAAATATTGAATTTTTTTTTATTTTACAGCCATGGCAAAATATCCAAATCTTTGTTTACAAAACATTTATTATTATTGTTGTATGTTTATATCGCGATTATTGAACGACCTTATTTATATTGTGTAGACGAGAAGTTAGCCTCAAACTTTTTTGCGGATTTTTACTCTCGCTGGTAGGTATAATTCTTACCTGGTTATAGTAAAGGTCAGAGGGGCACTTGAATCTGACCGGTACACTGTTTACGCACACGAAGAACTCGTTGCAGTTCGTCTCGTTGCGAAACGTATCGAAATCTTGACGGCATCGGGGTTCGATGATATCTTAAAAAAAAATCTATAATATTAAGTTTACAAATCGTTTTCAATTTTTCGCCTCCTTGTCTTGGCGTGGTAGTTTTTTTTTAATTTGATTTCATACAATTTCTAATCCTCGAGTACGTTTACTAATTTTCGATTGGATCTACTAAAATAATAAAAAGTTTAGTTGAAATTTGTTAAATTTGTCATCTGTTTAGGGGTGAAATTTAAAAAAAATCCTCTAATTTCGTGTTTTGAATTACTGGTGAAGGATGTGCGTTGATGTTTTGGTCAGTGAATTAGTTAAGACTATGATTTTATAAGTATACATATTTACATTAGAGAATTCTGTAGGTAATGGTTATACATATGTTACTAAAATTAAATGATTGTCTATATTATTAAAGGCGAAAAATACAATCATTATCTTATATTGATAGGGATAAATTAAAAAAATATATATTTTTATTTTAAATATCGAACTGTATAACGTCACTTGTACTGACTTACAATACAATCGGACATCTCATTAAAATTGTAATCTCATTTGAAATAAATTTATGAAGACTAAAGTAATAATATTCTATGGAAAGTTTTGAAAACGCACAAGTAGGTTTTGTACAATGAAAATAGTGAGCAATTTTTCATGACGCTTTTATCTCTTTATCTTTTATGAAAATTTGCATGTAACTGTATTTAAGATTGAAAATATAATAAGCTATGATGGTGACGTTCGCGGGGCATAGGACAGATGACATAATGTAGTTATAATGCCGTGTAGTTGCGTAAGTTGAGTGTCACATTACATAATATTCGAAGTGACATTTCCAGCAAAATCTGACGACATGTCTTAGATCAAACATCTCTTTGCGCAATATTGTTTCACGATAATATTTTTGGTTAAAATATGAAGCTGTTCTTAATATGGTAATAATTTTTATGTAAACCGTGCTGACAAATCCTTTTTCTAATTAATATTGACTAAGTTAGTCATTAACGAAATCTTAAAAAATATTAATTTTTTTTTGACAATAGGCTGACATATTATCTCCATTTCAGATGATGTTAAAATACAATCAGGCCGTAAATACTAAAGAAATTTGGCTCAGAATACTCTGGCTCTCACATGTACGACTGCCAGATTACAAACTATACTGTTAATGCGACCGATTGATATTGAAGGTGGTAGGTAGCCAGTGGGGTTTCTAAAAACTCTTCAACCATCTGGACACATGCGGTTCGGAAATCGAAACCGGGAATTCCATGTTACACGACGAGCAGTAAACCACTGAAGCGCAGAAGCAGACAAAATATTTAAATTAAGAATAAAACGATTGTAAGTTTAGATAATTATGACTAATGTACCATTTATAGTATTCTTATCTTGGTATAGTTGTCATAACCTGTTTCAGTATTAATTTTGGTTTGTGATTATAATCTACGTATCCTTTTCGGAGAAAATGACTTGTCCTCCAAACAGACCTGTTTTTTTTAAACTATTATGGTAGTACTATAAAATATAGTTAATATTTATACTGAATTATAAAAGTACAAAAACAGTCAAATGCAATGATCTCTGTTTAAACATTTGCTAATATTATCCTGTTTCTAAACTACCATTTAAAAGATTGTAAAGGCCTCAACATTAAACTAAAATCTCTTAAATAAAGTAGTAAATAAAAGTTTTAAATACTCCCCATAGAAAGTAAAAAAGACGAAACAAACATCGACGGTTATATCGTTTAGAAGCTGCTCTACCTATGACATACGAAAGTTTGCTGTGGCGTAGATATTTTTAATATTCCGATCAAAGCATTAAACGAATTAAAAGTAATTGAAACATTATTATGTTTACTAACCTTTTAGTTTTCTGTTACTGCAATCGACATTATAGGAATAATCACAATAACCATTGTTGGAGAAGAGTAACCCATCCGGACACTCCTGTTCGAACGCCCATCCATCCCAGCAGTTTAGAAAATTGCTGCAGATCTTCGGTGAGGGGATCGGTACCCTCTTGCCGCTGCAGAGTGGGTTGGCTTCCACCACAGGATCACGTGTGGTCAAGTAAAGTAACTTGTTCTGATATACTGGGTCACTGTTAATCTGCTTGACTACCGCATCAGATATAGGTATCATGTAAGCAATGGTGGAACCGCCAAAGTTTGAGGGCTGTAGTTTTATTTCATATGTTATTATTTAGAATTATTTATATTATAATATCAATTAATATTTTGAAATAATTCTCGTAAAAATGAAATAATCATTATATAAATTAATAAAAATGAATCTGAATTGTTGCATGAGAATATGTTCTTTTTTGATTACTGAGTGTTTTTTCCTTTCCTTGAGGACTTGTTGATTTAGTTACATGTTATATACATTTAATTAACTCTATACACAATAGGTAAAGTTGGACTTATTTTATATTACCTTCCAGTCTGCATTGGGTGATGCAAAGACGAGATGAAAGAATTACTCGTATGTGTGACCGAATTAATCAATCAATAATAATACAAATATAAGTAATATTTTAACTTTAAATACTAATAGTCACAACGTTATAAAGAATATATGGGAAAATACGGTCACTCACCCGAAGGAAGCTGAAAAATGGATTCATCAAGTTCCAAAATATGTTTTCGTTGCCATCGATTCTGTTGAGATAGGGATTGGAATATGTCTTGACCAAATTACCTTCCTCATCGTAAACTGAAAATAATTTTAGTGAAATGTACCTAATTTAAAAGTAGTTTAATAAACGTTTTTTTACTACAATATTATCATTATAAACAATATAAACGGTTTACTGCCAAGTAAATTTTATTTTTCATTTTTACGTAAGTCAATCAAGAGAAATTTATTTAAGTTAGGAAAGTATAATTAGACAATCAAAGGAATGAAAGAAGAGATGTAGGAGAACATACAGTGGACAATAACAGAATATAATTAATCTTGTTCGCGAAGGTTGTTTAAACGCACAAAGCTTGCCGGAAGACATTAGGCGCGATGTATTTGATACGCGGACAGTTGAATGCGGTGCCCCTGTAAGACGCAATGGCACACAACATGCCTTACCAACATTTGTCAGTACAAGCGCATTCAATTGTACAAGTCAGAAGATGATAAATTTCTCCTTTGAATGAAAATGCTTACCACAGCTATAGATTGAGTTACGATTATCAAAAATCAAGGTAAAAATATCATAATTTTTATAAAGACATCTTACAAAATTTAGTCTGTTAATTTTGTTATATGATTTAGTAAAAAAAAAACGGATTTAATTATTTGTCATATTTCACTAAAACTGACGAATGATGAAATGAATATCCGGCATCACTCCTTTGTTAGCCATAAATCTTTATTATTTATTTTCATATAATTTTACTGTGTAACATTTTTAAAACGAGAATTTATGAAACAGTTCAGATGAAAATGAGAAAAAAAAACTATAACAATTATCAATATTTTATATCCTATTTTAAAATATTGAAAACGATAGCATTAGTAATATAATATCTATCTTTACTGTACGTTAATTACACGAGTTTTGACATCAAATTATGAATCAGGTACGTAGATGATTCTAAATCGGAACAAATTCTATAATTAGGATAAATATACTTTGCAATGGTCATCATTACCATTACGTTTACGATAAAAATAACAGAAATTGTATATTGTATTATTATTTGTAGACGAAGAAATAAGCCCGCTGTAATGGCTGGGTGGATTGGATGGTGGTGTTTTGTTCGTGCCTATTTTAATCCCCGATTGCATCTTACCACGCGATGAGATGCCATTAAATTTTTCTTATTGCACATGATTAGTTTTAGCTGCGGTGAAATTTTATGATTTATTTTTTAACTCCGCAATTGATTCTACTTGAATTAAGTAAAAATATTGTAATTAAAAAAAGAAATTGAATTAAAACGGCGGAATAATATGAAGTAATTTTTAACCTTTGATACATATCGTGAGATATCATTAATTTAATTTGTTTATTTGTGTATCTCTTAATTTTTAGCTGTGAGGTCGCAGCTGCTTTGCTGTTTTCGTTGATTTAAAATGATTAAGCAAAATTTTCGTTATTTCTATTTAACCTGACCTGATAGGTTTCCAATGAAGCTTATTTTGCAAAAACGATGCATATTTAAAAACGTATGAACATGTTTTAGTTTTCTTTTCCCAAAAAAAAAAATGTTACGATCTAAAATCCCCAAAATCTCTAACCATTTTTTAAAATAAAATGTATATATTCTGAAAGGATCTGTAACGATTATTGAATAAAGAGATTTTTCGAACACTTCATCAAAAAAGTACAAATTTATACCGGTCCTTTTAAGAGTAAAATACGTTATGAAAATCAATCTGCCATACTCACACAGAAGTCGCCTTTGTCGATTGCCATCGCCGGAACCTTTATCGGATACCGGATTTCCATTATCAGCAAAACTGCCGACGGCGACCATTAACAATATTACAAAAACGACTAATTTAAACATTATTCTTAACTCTGCTGTACCTCGCCTCCACTGAACCAAGGCAATGTCAGGGATAAACTCAGATGCTAGCTTTTATAGAACCGCAGGTCGAGTACACCCATACATACGTGGGCTCTAGTTTTAGTCTGGACATTAAAGGAAAGCTTAAAAGGATATGCCTGTTGTATAGTATCCGCACATGTAATTTTCCTTATGCATATAAGCTCATTGTTTTCATTACAAGTGTGAACATTTTATAATAGCCTTACTTGTTTTATTCTTTGGATGTAGACTAGTTTATATTAAAGTTATGTGTAATAAAATTCCGGTTCAAAATATGCTATTATCAGTTTATTACAAAAAGTAACAATTTTATAGTTTGAGTTTGAGAGATCATTTGTGGAAATCAGATTAAATGTACACTACCTAAATGTAATTAATGAAATACTTAACGGTTCGTTTATTAAGTAAAATATTTCCAACATATGTTACTTCATGAGGAAGTAAAAACACTTTTACAAGATATTATATTTAAATGTTTATGTTTATATAGGTGTAGGTATATTGAAGAGTATAATTAATTGAAGTTACCGATCATATAAGAATTTATTCGATGCATAACTTTTATACTAAAGTTATTCGATCGTTAATATAGAAAGTGCCCTACAGACAAGATCTCTTTAATTACATAAATGTAGTTAGTTATATAATCAAATACAAACTAAAAAAATTGAAAGTAAACGTCAACAAAAAAGTTAATGAAAACAATATTTTTTTATATTATTATACCACACTAATGTTTTTGGTATGTTTTTTTTAATTGAATTGAAATTTAAATTCATTTATTTTATGGAACATCTCAAAAGATTTCGCGTTCGCGTCAATGCCTCTGACATGCCGCCTTTGAATCTGGATAGTCATCTGAATGCGTCAATGCATCAAGATTCTTGACGGACATCTTGATAAAATACATTACGCGTCTTTTACTGATCGTATGTATGCAGCATTTTATATTTCCATATGTTTAAAGCGATGTCGATGCATTTTATTAAAAGGATATCACACTCGAATGCAGTGAGCTTAATTAATTGTACCTCTTAAATATATTTAAATTGTGAACACCCACGTTCATGCGTACTGTGTTGTGTGGGCGGTAGAGATGTTGTTACCTGTCTCTATTTAAGTACTTACCCGCCCTTGCGTGACTCTTGATATTTTGTTATAAAAAATAAAATAAAATGAAGTTTCTATACCTAAAATACTTTTCAAAGTAACGTATAATTGTAACTAAAAATAAAAGATACAAACGAATCACAGTCACTTCGTAAATATTATAAATAATTGCGTAGATATTTTCGATAACATAATTTTTATAAAATCTGATAAATGGAAAGCATGCATACGGTTACCTCAATAAAGATTTCCACGTCCCAGTTTTAAATATTCATCTTAGATAGATAATAGATCTTAGATAGATTAGAAGATAATATAAACCAACTTAAAAACTCGTGTAGTTTTATTTGTGAGGCTTAGCTTTTATTCCTATATCTAAATTTTCGGTTTTATATGTGTGTTATTAAAATACTAAAAAAATTTTGCTTGATAATAATTGTATATATTTTATATTCGTTATTTGACCTATGACAAAGTTCGTAATAGAGTTATCTATTAATGCCTGATTTTTTTTTCAATGTTATCCTATACAGCTTTTGGAGATTATCTGTGCTGTGTGTATTAGCTATATATATATATGTATATATGAATGTATATTTATATAAATAAACAACGGTAAAACAAATTACATTTTTAAATTTAAATTTTTTTTTCTTATTTAATATAAAATTAGTTAACAGATGATAGATTATCCTGATCATGAAAAAATGTATTGCCTACCCAAAAAAACTGGGGAGCCAGTAACATATTGTCATAAATTCTTACGCAATTTCCGTTCATCTGACATTTCAAGTTAACTTTAGTATTGTTTTTGAACAGCAAAAAGTTCCTACAATGGCAGATTTTAAATAGTCGTTGTCTCTCTTTATTTATTGGTATTATGTTTTTAATTTTGTTGTTAAACATACATATAAGGAATGTCAAAAGTTAATTTTAATGTCTTCCTAAACATTTAATCACATATTAACCGAGCCGTGTTAACCTACATACCACAGTTCATAGTTTAGCAATGTATTCTTTTACCTCGGTTACGCCACATTATTATAACATGATTCATGTGTCATAACATTGAATTTTGTACTGAATACATTACAGGGAGAATCATAATATTTTACGATGAATTTCAATATAAAACTAGTATTTTAATGATCTAGTTTTATAATCACTGGTTTCCTAAATTTGATACTTAATGGTAATTGTCTTGCAGAATGCGTAGAACAATAACAGGATTCATTTTGCTCGAAGTATATGTTCGTGAGTGAAGAGTGCGGACATATAATATTTTAGTTTTGTGGGAGTGAGAAAGTTGCTGTTAACGTAGCCTTTCGCTCAGCCATTCTTCAGCTAAGAACGGATGACAAAAACTGTTATGCCCAGTGCGCTATAGAACTCAGCGCAGGCGTCAAGCTTGTATAACTTACAATATATTTTTACGTATAAGTATTTTATAGTAATTATAAATAACACAAGATGGCGTTTCGATCGAATGTCGGAGTAATTATTTTAGTATGTTTTGTGGGTAAGTGGACATTTCAATAGTTTAAAACTTAAAAAAAAATAGTATATATACAGTTATATTGGTGTGTTTAAAGAAATAAATTATCCTTTGTGTGATAAGTAATAAAATATAAAAAATAATATTTGAAACATATTTAAAAAATATTTAGAAACCAAAATTGCTGTAAATTGTAAAGACTGGTACCGTTCTAAATTAAGCAATAAAGAAGCTGAATTTACCTAACAACTTAAAAAGATTTCATGTCACAAACTAACAACGACAGCTATGTATGAAAAAAATTAATGTTGAAGAAAAGACATCAACGCGCTTCTTTCTCCTTGTTAAAATAATTTACATGTGTGCGCATTTGAGCATGATGGAGTTTCACGAAAGAAAGTCTCTACTTGTTATTTATGAATTATGTTATATTTTATATATCCTCCGTTAATGGACCAAATATATTTTAAAAAATTAAAATAGCTCATTAGTTTATACATAATAAGAATGTCATGGTCACGAACAATATTCAGGTAGCGCTATGTAGTCGATGTAAATTTTGGCTTACCTACCTTGCGACTATTGGTTGAATATAGTTAGGTAAGAGAGAAACTAGCGCGAAATATTGCTACATTGAACTTCGTTTCATTTTTAAATCTTAATATTTACAATCTTGCTTTATGACGATTTGACTTCTACACTGATTGTAACAACTGTTGATTTATGAATGAGATAAAAAAAAAGCTAGATGTTTCGTACAATGTTTCAAAGAACTTATAATTACATAATCCTTAGTATTTACCGATATTCTGTTTAACGTAATTATAAAAGTTCGTTTAAGGTCCTGAACAGGTAATACTATTTGCTTTGGAATTACTTATTTGCTGCATAAATAAATTCTGTAGAAGTTAAACATTACGTATTTGTACTATTCTTCCAAATACTTTTAGTAATAATATGAGTATTAATCGAATATAGAATGTCCACGCGACATATTTTAAACTTTATTTTATTTCTATTAAATTTCTAAGTATGATCTTATCGCAAAATACGAGTATCCATGCATGTAACAGAGACTACTGAATATTTAAGGATTGGTACCCAGCTTGTAATATA
>DWQX01002540.1:0-21323 GCA_018245475.1 Pharmacophagus antenor | reverse complement strand
GATTGAAAATTATTTTGGCATACAAGAATCAATATAAACACATTTAAAATTAATCTGTGGTACATAAAAAAGAGAAAACGTATTTATACAGGGTCCTTATGGATAAATTCGGCACAGTTTAAAGTTTAATCAAATATTCTTGGGATTTCCTATGGTGGCAGCCACAGGAAATTTGTGTTTGTATTCCGTTTATTATATTTATATGATATATATCATCGAATGTCACTTAGTTTAGACAAACTCGTAAAAATATTACTTCGCATATCACCCAAACCTACAATGTCAACAGACATGGAATTGCATGTTTGGTTTTGTAACTATATATTTTTTGCATATAATTTATGAATGTAAAACGATTTTTAGCGTATTTTGTTTCATGTTTATACTTGTATAGAAATTGATAGATATATAGAGAATAGGGATATTTTTTTTATAAATGAAGGTTGCTAAAATGTTGGATACTTACCGTCTTGAAGCTCACGCATTTTAACACTAATTTTATTTTTAATAATAACAAGAATTTACTGTAACGAAATTTTGTATACACAATAACGCAAAGTACTGGTGATATTTATTTCGTCTTTATAATATACCTTTATATTACATGATTTTTATTACATCTTTATGAAAAATTTAACTGGAACAAGACGATATTTAAGTTCAATAAATCTTTACTAGGAAGCCACAACAATAGCCTATTTACGCCACGCTTAATATGACTTGTAAACGTAAGTTTATGTACGAGTGTCACTTATTCAGAGACCGTTAACTTATATTTGAGTCGAAAAACTTATATTTCTAAGTAAATAACACTCACATAGCCTTTAATGTAGTATATATTTACATTCCGTTAATATAAATTAATATACAAATATCTGTAATGTAAAAATAATAACTTTAAGCTTTAAAACTTAATGTTACATCAAACTTTAATTTATACCAAAACATAATTCATTTGTCAATTACTAAATCAGTTATGGATATAATTATTTCGCATGTACGTCTCACATTAATGCAAAAAAAAATATCTTGAAGAAACGTTCCGACACAGTTCGTGGTAAAAAAGATAGGTGGATTCGTAAACCACTCATTACATTTTTTCGCAAAAAAATTAAAGCAATGATCCTTAAATAGTTATGCAGTCTTACATATGACGGGGAAAATAAATCGCATTCAGAGTATCCTACGTGTCCCCGGTCAAAAAGTAATTTCCAAACTAACAAAATAAATCTACAACGTTTACGCAATCAAAAGTTTGGGAAGCTTCGGTTAGGTCGTTATGAAGTTTAACACAGTTGCTACATTAATGTGTGAAACAGACCGCAACGACCGAACTTTTATAGATGAGCGTTTACTCATTACGTACTAACTCGTTTCTCGGTTTAACTAAAGAAAATTTGTATAAGGAATATAAGAAAAATATTTAGGAATCCACGAAAAAAAAACTGGAAATATAAAATTGTGTACAAATATTTAACGTTCTTCTTAGTTTTATTGGCAAATGTTTGTATATGCGCAATATTTTAGGTTTCCTTATAAAATAAGTAGTCAATACAACATCTGTCACGTTCGACCATGGGTAAATGTGTTCATGAGCAATAACTATTTTAGTTCTGTAGCGTCGAATCAATAGATTTTAGTCATTATAAGTTTACGGGTCGTACTACCATTGCGTAAAGACACCAGACTTGCTTGGTTTTCATTGGACAACAGGTTTCAAAACTCTCACCATCCAGACTTCATTACTCATATTGCCAGAAAACGAATCCGGGACCTCTGCGTTGCTAAGCAAGTGGTAAACTACTGCGCCACGGAGGCAGTCTTTAAGCAAGATTCCACGAGAGTGGTCCCAGAATCGACCCCATGAAGACGTTGACATTATCCGAACTTATTGCCATGGCCATACATTCCCAGGCCACAACCTGCCGGACCAGAAAGTGGAGGAGAATAATTTCCATTATGTTTCTTGTTCACTGTGGACCGCCCGGTAGCAAGCCAAATTGGCACACGACAAGATCGGGAGCGAGGCGTGACATATGCCAGCTGAGTCGAGTGGCAAGCATTTTCCCGAACAACTTGCCAACCTCGTCCAACAAGCACGCTTTAATTTTCCATCGTCAAATTTTGCGCGCATGGAATGGTTTTTATTTTTATTATTATCTGAAATAACTCTTATCACAAAAGACACTGAGTGAAACAAATTAAGTTTATTAAGTTTCATTGACCTTAGTTATCAAACAGTAATAATGTTTACAGAATTTTTTAATAGCGATTTAATTTATTAACAAATGAAAAAGAACTTATTCGACACATATTATACCCAAAAAAACAACTTCATTCATTACACAGCTTTTTTTAGATTTTACAGATTGAAGCAAGGATAATTGAGTTCAAAATAAACTTTTGGACTATCTTCTAATTTCATGTTTCAGGTTAATTTTAAAATTTAAGTAACACAGCTTATAAGAGATGATTTTTGGATCTTAAATCCAAAAAAGAAATAGCTATGTACATGAAATCATTTGATTGAATATAGAGAGAGAACTCTCTATCCAGCTTTTTGTTTTTTTTTTGCTTATCAAGAAACATTGACGTAACACATTAATATTACTATAGAAAATTCAAGAGTTCTTAACTAAATATAATTCCAATATTATGTTACTTTTATATCAGTACACCTCCGACGACACAAAAATACATACAAGATTTTTGTTATCTCCAACGATATATAGATATCTCCATCGAAAACATAGTAAGTGCTGATAATCTTCACGCGGCTGAACTGATTTTTTATAATAGCTAGATCAGAACTAGTAATAGGCATAAGTATGTAGTTAGTGTCTTTATACTATATAAATACCGTAAAATAACATAGAAGTGTATTACTAATATCAAAACGACAGCTTTTTATTTAATTCATAAAAATGTTTACACAATACTTGTATTTAATAACCAATTAAAAAAATAGGCTATAAGTTCTGAATATTCTCTGAAACGGATGGAGATATTTCAACGAGACTATAAGTCTTGACTTGATAAAAACGATTCATTAAGAAAAATTATTTCAGTTCCGCGTAAAAAAAAAATTAAAAATGTTATAATTTAATGATGTTTTACTGGCAATTGGTTAAGTTTGTAAGAAATACTTTACTTTTACAAAAAGACAACTTTTTCTCATTCAGTTTGTATGTAATTTACATTGTTTGCTGTTCACCAATAGTGTCAATACTCCTAAATAAATCGGAACGGAACTTGGACACTTCTGTAAGCGTGATATTTTTATTATTCAATATTAAGATTAGTCCCGCTACAATTTGTGTATTAATTTATGAGTCCATCGACTCAGAAATAAAAATATTTATTAAATATTGAAGTCCCCTGTCCTGTGTTTAAACAGCGAAATTAAAAAAAAATCTCTTATTAAGCTCACTTAACCTACTATCACATATGAAACACTCTTCACTCAATCAGTCAGGATTTTCAATTTTATAAGTATAGGTTAAAAATAATTAGAGCTACTTCAGCATAAGTAGTACTATATTGTTTATCGTGTCTTTAATAAAATATATAATGTTTAAAAGATTACGTAATATTTTAAATAGGTCATAATATATGTATACAATAATCACACAAACGTACTAAAATGGATTTTACATTATTTATCTTATCAAAAATGTATTTTAGGTTGTGTAAAACCCACTGCATTGATATAAAAATAAAGCTTAAAGGCGTAAATATATTTACCCCATATTTCATAATTTAGTAGCAAATTTTATTATATACATTGACAGAGTATTCAAGTTTATTTACCTAGCATAATTTTGTTTACAATTCGATTGCCTCCGTACGCGCTGTGGTTTACGGTTTTCTTTCGGACAAGGAGATCTTGAGTCCGATACCCAGCCCATATGAGTAGTGGAATCTGGATGTTAGTAAAGTTTATGCATCCCATGTGGTTAAATACCACCCTCAATGTATGCATGTCGCCATCACAGCATTGCTGTGTTTCAACAATAACATTTATGTGTATTTGGGCGAGCACGCTTATCCTTAACGGCGTGACTGGCACATAAAATCTTGTGTAATTCAGATACAAATGTAAGCTCATTTTTTATAAAAAAAAATACCATTCATGTGTCTCGGAACCTAGAGATCCGTGTTACGGTCTACCGTTGAACTAGGCCTGTTACTAAAGTACATATATATTTTTTTAATGCGAACGATTTCTGATTCTTTTACGGGGGATGATCAAAAAGTAATAATAAACGTGTATTTCTAATAAAGATAAAAATCCAAAAATTTTTCGCTTCTTCGGTCCTTCACTACTTTCCAGCTAAAAAATTTAAAAAATCAGACGTCATTTGGAGGAGCTATATTCAAGTCCGGCAAGCCCCAGAACCTCTCCACTAGTTACCGTCCCATCAGCCTCCTCTCCACTTTGGGGAAGGTTTACGAGCGCCTCATCCAGGCGCGACTTCGTAGGCTCGTCGAAGAGAGTAATCTCCTCCCCGATGAGCAATTTGGCTTCCGACAAGGTCACTGCTGTGTTCGACAAATCCATCGACTGGTCGAGCACGTCCTTAGCGGCTTCTCGCAAAAGCGATCGCTTCAAACACTCGTACTTTTCTTCGATGTCGAAAAGGCTTAGGTATGGCACGAAGGCTTGATTTACAAGCTCTACTTACATAAAGTGCCTGATAGGCTCGTTTCCATCTTACGAGCTTTCCTGTCGAATCGCACTTTCCGATATCGCACAGGTAGTGCACTATCGACTAGTCGCCCCATCAGAGCCGGGGTCCCTCAAGGATCCTGCCTCTCTCCCCTCCTCTTCGCGCTGTATACAAGCAACATCCCGAAGGACCCCGCTGTCAATCTCGCGCTTATCGCGCATGACACTACCCTTTTATGTCTCGGGCAATAGCCTTCCCAGGATGGTACGGAACCTCCAGACGGCGACCGGGCGCCTCGGCGCCTGGTTTCATACTTGGAGAATTGACATAAACCCAGAGAAGAGCGAAGGCCTGCACTTCTCTCTCAAACAGCCCAGCGGCAAGAAAGCCGCTCGTTACAACTCCCCGGGTGATATAACCCTCTTCGGCCCTGTAATTCCTTGGAAGGAAACGGTCAGATATCTAGGCGTCATTCTCGACCGCCGGCTTCGATTCACAGCCCACGCTCGCAAGGTCAGGGGCAAGGCGTGCTCAGTCATGGGCCTCCTTCACCCCCTAATTTGCAAAAAGAGCAAGCTTTCACTTCGCCTTAAAGTGCTACTCTACAAAACTTGCTACAGGCCCATCCTGACCTACGCGAGGGTAGTGTTAATGCACCGTCTCGACTTACTCAAGACCATGCAGTTCCTCCAGAACCGCTTCACCCGGCTAACCACCGATGCGGAGTGGTACCAGAGGAATATAGACCTGCACAGTGACCTTCGCCATCCCATCATTCGACAATTCGTCAATGACTGCGCTCTAAGACATTTCGAGGTGGGTATGAACCACCCCAATTAACTAGTCCGACAGACAGTCGACTACGTACCGCTTCAAAATCCACGGTTCACCAGAATGCGTCCAAGAAACGCACTCGTCTCGATGCAAGGATCGGGTCCGACAGAGAAAACGCTCAAACTATCAACTCGATGCACAACGCCACATGCACCTACAATACCAGCCACAAACACACCACGATCGTCACCCGTCTCGCTCGTCAGCGAGCGAGACGGAAAAAAAAACTCGCATTCCGCTACTCGAATGAAAACCGCTTCTCGCCTCCGCGTTTGTGTCACAGGCGAACGATAGTCGGAGTCGGGGCCCAGCCTTGACTTCGACTAGTACATAGCCTTCCCCACTTGACAGTTAGGATAAGCCAGCTCTCTGGCCACGGTAATGTAGACGATAGCCCGCGGATCACCGGATTCGCGAGCCAGTTTCAATGAAGCTTTAATAGTCGTCAATAAGACTAACAGCGCAAACTTCACCGAATCCAGCAGCAGCAGGAGCTAGATTCATTTCAATACCAGCAGTCGTAGCGACAACACGAAAATGGAGAAACACGAAGTGAGATGCGTCATCAAGTACCTCTGTTTGAAAAAAATATCCATCCTCCATATTCCACGGTGGCACGGTGGTGCAAAGAGTTTAAGCTGGGTAGAACATCCACAGAAGATGGACATCGCGATGGACGCCAAACCTCGTCCCTTACTGGGGAAAACGTGAAAAAAATCTAAGATATCGTATTAGCAGACCGAAGAGTATCCGTCAGACCTTAGCTGAGGTCACAGGGATCTCATATGGTAGCAACCAAACCATTTTGACCAGCAAAATGAATATGAAGAAGGTCTCCGTGCGTTGGGTACCGAAAATGTTAACGGACGAACAAAAGAAAAAGCGAGTTGACATTTCAAGAGCCAATCTTGTAAAGTTCCAGGCTGACCAAGAAATTTTTTTAACTCGATTTGTGACTATGGACGAAACCTAGATCCATCATTTTGATCCTGAGACCAAACAACACAACAATCGATGACTTGGAAAAGACCATCCTCACCGACGCCCAAGAAGTTCAAAATTTCCTTTCTTCAAAGATTCCGTTTTCTGGGATGCTAAGGGAATTATAATGGTTGATTATGATTCCCTCCCCGACAACGTTCCTGCACACAAACCCGAAGTTACAATGGCTGCCATTCGAGAAGCAGGCTTCGAACTTCGAAATTTGAGGACGATAGCGAGGTGATGGCTGCTGTAGAGGCATTTTGGGATACCTAAGATAAAGATTTTTTTTAAAGGGAATTTTAGGTTTAGAGAAACGTTGGACTAAATGTATCGACTTGTTAGGAGACTATGTAGAAAAATAAATTAAATTTAAACTGGAATCCTTGTTTTATTATACACATTATTATTACTTTTTGATTGCCCCTCGTATCTATAATAAATCATTGTTTATTCGAAGTTTATCTGTTCACACATTATGTTGTATTACAAAATCACATTGTATACATCTTTATTAATCTAATATCGATTTTTTAAATTTTGCTGCTTCGTAAGATTTTATGAATTAGAGACACAAAAAAAAAGATAATCAAACCAGTTACTTTTAAAACATGCGATCATAGATGCGATTATAGTACGTACGTACGTAATAGTTACGACGATATATTTCTACAATTCCATTAAAGACTATGAATTATGCGGTCGTACCGCATAAATCTTCCATTCCTCACTTATCAATTACATTTATGTAACAGTTAAAACAATTTACCTTTAAATATTCAATAGCCTATTCATATTAATACGTTAAAAGGGAATGCCTCATGCTAATCAAGAATTCGCTTCAAGCCTTGGGCCCCGGATGTTTTCTAATAACGTACGTAAGCGCAAGGAGTTCCCGGTATATTCTCGAGATTTTTACATTATGTTAATATATATCGATCTATTTCAGTTTCTATACTTTTATGTGATAACCGATACTGCGTTTAGTTCATCAATTTATCAACGTTGATATTAGGTATATCTTGATCCAGTGTGAAAGTTATACAATGTTTACTACATTTGTATTCTAATTATCACATAAAATATTAAAAAGTGGAAAAGACCATATGGTCTCTTTATCTAACTCTTTTGGTTATATAACTTATTTGAAGAAAGGCAAATTCATAAATTAAATAAATATAATGTACTTCGTGTTTATATTTATTGTAAGAAAAAGTATATTTCATACAGATTTCACGTCATTGGATAATTAATAGCACACTTCGTATGACATACTACTGACATTAAGCATATGCTTTTTAGCGAAATGTAGACATTAATTCAAAATGATCAGGAACACTACCATAGTGTGAGAGAATTAAAAAAATATATACGGTTTATCAAATATTTTCTTATATTTCGTGATCAGTACTAACTATTATCGGAATATAAAGAATAATATGATATGACCCTGTCTTAAATACTTTTTTATATAATAGAGTGATTTTTATTGTATAACAGCTCTTTACTATAATTTAGTACAATTTTCTATTTCATTTTATGACTTTCGAAAAATATTGTGTACCTACATATAATAAACTTGGAAATTTCTAAAAACTGCTATTATGTAATATCTAATAGTACCATTACTATAGGAAAAATAGTTAAAAAAAAGACTTTTTAACTGCTAAGGTTATAGATTATCAACGCCTCACATACTAACGATTTAAACGTAATGATTATAATTTCTTTATATAGTAATTTATTGTGCAAGAATTTTTATTGTGACCTTAAAGTTCAATAAAGTATGATAGGTATCTTAATTGATATCGATAATTTGTAACGATTCTTGGATTGTACATGAACATCACTAAAATAAAATAAATAGGTTTTATATGCTGTGTAGACGACATAATTGTGCTTTGAAACGTATTTAACATTGGTTTCAACAAATAAATCGAACAACTAACTATTAAACCTTAATCTACTAATGGAAATAAGTTAGTTATTGGTGATTTAATAATCTAATTAAAAGTTTAAAAAGTTTTAGGTCAATTATTAACTTTTTAAAAAATTTCTTTATATTATGTAACTTGAAAGAAAAAATACAAAATAATTTTTAGTTGTGCAAATTTTGTTTATACTTCATGGTAACATTGACATGTGTGTCATGAAATGCAAAAAAAAAATATTGAAGTCGCCAATGCTTTTGCTTTTGTTTTCCTGAAGTTAAACTTTAGATTTTTTTTTAAAGTTCGTTCTGAAAACGATATTAACGACAATTAACTTGTAAGAGAAGCCACATGTACATGCCTTAATAATTGTACAAAAATGCGTTTTTATAACTTTTAGGGGAATGTTTTAAATTTTGACATTCAAATAAAATCTAAATAGAAATTAATTCTCAATTACTTATTTATATTTCATGTTCGAAATAAACTTTTTAATTATCCATGCAAAAATTATTTGTGTTTATGTTTATCCATTCATCTTAAATTATAGTATGCTTTACATACTTCAGAAATTGCTTGTAAATAGTACCCGTATTTATTCCATATCACGGCTAAATTTAGCGTATAATATTGAATAAAAAATTTAACAAATCTTTATCTAGCAACCGTTTACATGAAAATATTAACAAATTTATGGTCAAAAATTCAATCGGTACAAGTTAAAGTAATAAACTAAGTAAATAGAATAACCAAAAGTAATAATTTCATTATGTTACTAATCAGCACTAAAAAGCGTGCCGTATTCATAGTATCTAGAGTTAAAAAAAAGGTCCTAAACATTACTTATAGAGAAAAATCTTTATTTAATCAATAGTACGCTTTCCTCTATGCATACATATATTGCATAAAGTCCCAAAAAATGCGTAAGCTAATGTAAAAAACCCTCAGGCTTTTTTTCTTTTAATTGTTATTAAATGGTATCAAAGTTCTATCAGAAACGTGAAAATAAATGACGTAATGTAGTATGAACAAGTTCAAGTGCATCTCCGTGACGCGGCAGCTTGCCTTATAACACTGAAGAGCCTGTTGCATTTGAACCAGTTTTTTTTTTATAATCATTTAAAAAAGAAATCGGTACAACCGTTTTAAAATAATTGGCAACTTTCAGTGTCTCTTACGAGTATTATAAATTTGTAATACAATATTTAAATAAAATTGCATGTAATTCTTTACAATATATAAGTTTTACTTTTCACTTCCTATCAATAATTTTTATAAACTTATTTAAATAAATCTAAAAGAATTTACAAAATACTAGGAACTTTTGTAAAATAAATTTTACTAGTTAATGCATACGAGCTATGTGCGTCATAGGATAGAAAAATCCATTGAATGTTATCATTACGTATGTAGGTATACATATTCCAAAGGTGCGCTATATGTACTTAAGTTTATTACGCTACTCTAGCTAATACATGCGATAAGTGATTAAGGCGAAACTAGGGAGGAAGAGTCAACGGAAAGTTTTAAATTCCTGTTATGTATGCAAACTGTAAATATTTTTAAGCACAGATAAACCTCCTATAACACGGCAAATAGGTTCCGAGAAATGGTCTTGTGTGAAAATGTGTTGTACGAGAGAGAAATAAAAATGTTACTGGTTATCAATCAAATACTTATAACAAATGTAAGATTTTTTCTTTATTTATAGTTAAAAAAAAATGCAATCATAAAATAAATAGTAATAAAAATGAGAAACCATACCATATATGGTGTGTTTTTTTGCGATTTTCTTATCGTGTTAGTTGGTTGGAAATTGTCTTCTAGGAGGATACTTGCAATTTGTGGACCATGTTATATCGAATGCGTGTTATAGGAGAACTACTAGGAGTTAAAGGTTATCGCCGAAAAACGCCCTGAATGAATCGATGTCAATAAAAACTTTTTATTAGACAAGTTTTTTTTTTCAACTGGCGAGAGGTTCACGCTATGTTCAGTGATCACCGTCGCTGATGCAAAGTCGTAGCTGCGTTGCCGATCTTTGAAAGTTGTAAGGTTTGTTTTTGAAGATTCTCATAATTATTCCACCTATCATCGAGGAGTAATGAGCAAATAATATTACGTTCCAGTTTGGAGAGCGTTATAACTAGTGAAATTAATGGAGTAACTAAATAACATTTAAGTGCGTTCATTGGTGTACTACTTTATTCTTTGTGAAGTTTGGACTGTGGTAAGATACTTCGAACCTGCCTGGCTGGCTATCACCCTCAATGGCAATTTGTCGCCATAACAGTATTGTCGTGTTCCAGCAATCGCACACGTGAGTCACTGTACTCTGAGCACACACACTTCGGCACCTACGGCCTCAATGCCACTTAACATGTGTTGAAATTGAGGTCAGAAATTAGCCCAACGTCTATAAAAAAAAAATACATATTTTATAACGATGAGCTAACAATGTGATAATCATCAATTAATAGACATTTCGGTTTGATAAAAGATGACCTTGAGATTGAGATAAATAATTGTGCAAAGGCTCTTATCAAAATTATAGAAATATATACATATGTATAAAATATTGTATTCATATTTTTTTTATGTTGTAAATGCTATATAAAAAGTGTAATTTCTTGAAATAACTTCGAATTATAATGTCATAACGAGTCTCTCTAAAATGATATCAATAATAGAAAAATACTATTTTAAATATATAAATACAAAATTATGACAAAAAAATTTATGTATTTAAGTCTTTGTGGACAGCTTCTACAATACTCGCATACTCAATAGAGATAAGTGATTTTTTTTATATACAAAAAACATGTAACAATTAGAAATCTCAAAATGCGTACATTCGTGATTGGCCTTAAGTTAACGAAATAAGTTATAGCCGGAAAATAAATAAGCATCAATTTATAATACATATATCTAATTTATCTACTTAATGACATCATGATTTTGTAAGAGAGCTGTAACTATTTAAGACTAAGTTTACCTATTATTATATTTATTTTGATTAATAAATAACATGTTACGTAAAGCTTTCGTAATAGTTTATGCAGTAAGTCTGTCTTTTTTTTAATTTTTAGTATATAAACTATGTGGGAATTTTATAAAATTGTACAAAAATTTTCGACATACATCAGTAGTTCACCCACATTCAATTACATAATTCATATACATATATACATATTTAAAATAGTAACGTCTCGTATATAAATAGAACAACGTTGTTATGGAGGTAATTAGCAACCTAGTACACGTTGTGCATATAGCTTGAAATATGTGTTAGGTATTGAAATAAGTGACATAGATTTAGGTAGCATTGCTATTAACAAGTTTTTCATTTAAATCGCCACTGAACTTTAATATTGTTAATATTATATACTACGGTGTACATTGTACTGCCGTATCGATGACATGAAATAATAAATTATTACAGTTAACATAATTAATAAATATGTATCAATGCATGTACAGCTATTACACACCAATAAATTGGCACTTACCGCTACTAAAAAAACTGAATCGTTCAATAAACGAATTTTGATAATAATGAAATTTCACTGCGTCTGTTGTTTACCGCTTGCCTTGTAACGCGAAGGTCCGGGTTTCGATTCCTGGGCCATAGATGTAGTGAAGAATGGATACTAGTACGGTTTTTCGAACTCGCCAGGCTAGCAATCACCATCAATGTCAATCTGCCGTCACAACAGCATTACTACATTACAGCAGTCATGCATGCGAGAGCTAGAAGTATTCTGGGCGAAAACTCATGTATGGCCTCTTTGTCACTTAACATTAGATGAAATCAAAGTCAAATGTTAGCCCATACATACCATATACACACTGATAAAAAACATCTAAGTGAAATATATGAACGCTGTCGTCAAAAAGTTTGAGTCGCAATTTCGATTTGAAATTTTACTTCCGGTAATTATTGCTTTTCAATTTAAACAGTCATTTAAAGACTACTTTGTCCGAGGAAGAATCCGAATTCCGTGTACGCATCAAATAGTTCTCGATTGTGACCTGTTAGTATAATATTATGTGTATTTGAAACAGATCACGTTCGCATGCAGTTTACGAGTACACATTTGGGTATTTGCAAAATTATTTGTATAATTCTTTGTCGGTGACGTCAACATCAGTTTAATATTCAATATTCTCTAGAAACTACATTTTTGACTTCATTGTGACTAAGCAAACTACTTCGTAAAATATTCCTTATATAATAAATAAGTAAAGTTAGAGATAAAAAATAGATATAGCTCATACTGAAAGGCATTAATAGATTTATACATTTGCCCAAATATTTGCAGGATATTAAAACATGATTTTTTTTCTATAGAGAACATTACATAGTCATCGAAATTTAAATCCAATATTACTGTCAGATTAGTATAATTGGGTACTGAAACTTTATGGGATGATCAAAAATTAATTAATATGACAAATAAAATCACCATAAAAAGAAAATATCACGCAATAGCTTACTCGTACATTGTAGAATAAAAATGGGCTTCAATATATTTTCGAAAACGTAAACGGGATTTACGAAATTCCGCTTAAATATCTGATCCTCATTATTAAATTGACGATCATTCTTGACGCTATAATTATTTTGATTGCAATTGAAATTTATAATCAGGGGACTAAAATTTTAGTTGTATGAGTATTTATACTAAATTATCAACTAAGCTCATTTAGTTCAGTCGATAAAGAAATGATAAAAACAATTTTCATTCGTTATTGTCGCGAAGGTATCTTCTTTATTATTTTCGTACAAATAATAAAAATGACAAAAAGCGTAATACACGGTAATTAGCGCTTATAAATTATTTATGCTTCATTAATGACGGTGCTATTTTAAATAAAAATCGGTATCATTTTAATTCCATGACACATTGGTTTACCTGATTGCCTCCTAGTGTGGAGGTCCCGGTTTCGCATACCGGACCACATGAGTAGTGAAGTCTGGATTATGCTAAGGTTTTTCAAAACTTGCCAGTTTAGCTACCATCCTCAATATCAATTGGCCGCCATGAAAGTATTGCTATGTTCCGGCAGTCATACATGTGGGAGCCAAAAGTATTTTGTGCGAACACGTTTTACCATTCACGGCCTCATTGTCAATTGACATCAGGTCAAATCGAAGCCAAATGTCAGTCAATAACAATATAAAGCTAAAAAAATATAGAACGTAACGTACTTATTATCCATTATTTATAATTACAATTAAATACCCATACAGTTTTTACCATAATAAGAAAATATTAAGTAACAAGAATATCTTGAGTATGTTTTAAAATGTAATTTTAAATTGAAGACATGTCTTAACAAAGCGATTTGAATAGTATAAAGATCATATTTTAATTTTAACTAATCCATAGAGGTTTAATAATTTTTGGAAAAAATCAGTTATTAAAAATAGAGCAATGAAGTATTAAATTATCTCTTGAATAACTTACAATGAATAAAAATCGTTACAGAACGTTTTATTTAAAAATTATAAGGTTTTAGTTTGAAATTAATTTAATTATGACTACTGACATAAATTGTAAATTACACATAATTTCAGATATAATCCTATGACTTTAATATATTAAATCAGGGAAAAATTGGGAAAAGATGCAAGGGGTTCCCTAAAAACCGAATATAGACGTCAACACTAAACTAACACCGTTACCGTAATAGCGAGCAAATTACCGGAAACATCCGGAGATTCATAAGAAAAATGCCATCACACAATAAATAGCGTACGCTCTTGTAGCCAAGTAACCATTGAACAGAAGCCAGTTTGTCCTTTAGCGCCGAAGCGAGCGCACGCACCCGTCACGTTGATCATTTTTATAATAAAGTGAATTGTGTGATTTGTGATACTGAACTTATTATAAGTTAAACAAAACTTATATTGAACTAAATCATATTCTTATTGTGATTTCAAGTTGCTTAAAATAGCTATACAAAGGTAAGTTTTATTAATAGAAAAAGTTTTCAAAAGATAACGTATTTGTTGATACAGAGTCGACATTATTAACAAACTGTTAATGACAACTGTAATTTCTATAGATTACTGTTTTATATGTGAATGATAACTCAACACATGAAACAACGCCATTATATATATGTGGCCCCCATTTTAAATCGTCAGTTTAGTTGGTTCCAAAGTCAATAAGTATAGAGCAGTTAATTTAAGAAGTATGCACAGAAGTTATTTTATACTTCATTTACCATGCAAACATAAACAATAGCTCTGTTATAGTTTGTTCCTTAAGGAAATACTACGGATGTTTTTAAACTATCCTGCGAATTTACAAATGTTTGTACTGGCGAATTAATACTGGTTTTTCTCCTTTCACAATCATCATTCAATCTTGGTAAAATGCTTGTACAGTAAGCAAATATTGGTATACTGTGTGTAAAGAAGTAACAAAAAAATATAGGACTTAGTGAAGCTTGTAGAAGAGAATTAACAATTTTAAAGAAACAAAATATTGTAACGCAAGGGAAATGTTGTGGGAGTAGTGTGGTTATCGACTTTATAAATTTATTTTTTGTCTTCTTTAATCAGTTTTCCCTTACTTTCAAATATTAATATACGCATTTTTTTGTTACAGATGAAAACTTCAGTAGTGTTGTTCACTTTGTTGTTCGGAGTGGTAGTTTTCGTGGCCAAAACCAGCGCTCGACCAAATCATAGGGAGTATGATGTTTCTACATACGATGAAGAAAGAGACAAAGACAACGATTTCATAAAAAGGAACAGAGATAACAATAGAAGAGGAAGAAGAACACGACATTCTCGACATATCGAAAAACGGTACGATCATTCATCGTCCTGGTTTTATGACAATTATAGAGATTATATGATTTTACAAGAACTCTATCACATTAAACAGCTACTCGAAGAGTTGCCAGAATCTTTAAAAAATGATCAGAAAGTTGTTAACAGTCCACAACAGCCCATTTACATTCCGGTCCCAATTTATTTAGCCGCTCAGGGCACAAAATGCTCTGGTAAAAATACCAGTGATGGCTTTGTGCCTAATATTAACGATAGAATTAATATTGATAGTGAACTTAATCCGATATGGGGGTCTGAGCAAGGTGAGAATGCGGTTGACAGTGACGACGACGGCGCAAGGCCGATCTCGTTTAAACCTGTTAAAGTGAACCGTCCTCAAGGAACGCCACCGCCTCCCGTCGAACACGGCAGCGCTCAGGCTGGGGTAAGTCACGTTTATGTTCTTGAACAATAACAAAAATATATTAATATTACAATCGGAATGTCTTATTTAAAATATTATTGTGAAAACAGTAACAGCAATATAGATTTAACTTAATTTCCCATTTTTGTATGGGAAATCAAATGCTATTATGGTACTAGTAACAGTAATCATTGTAAAAAAATTTTGGCATTGCATTACTTTTGTAGGTCTATAAACACTACTTTTTAATAAATAGTTTTACTTAAAAATAAACTGACTTCTTTGCATGCGTGTAGTTTATTAAAATGTACAAATTTTCGACTTTTAATTCATTATACATAATATCTTATATTTTACCATGATAAATATTTTATTCTGTTGTTCATTAGTAATTTTCACGATTATACCTTATTAAATTACTGTTCTTTGGCAATTATGTTTTAAAAATTTGTCGAATACTTTAATTATAGCTGTAAAGATATATTTTTGTTATACCCTTTGCAGTAATTTCCATGAATTGCGTATTTATGCAACGTAATTTTTTATGACTGTAATGGGCTAGCATTTGACCTCAATTGATTCATGTGGTTACAATGAGGCTGTAGATGGTATAACATGCTTACCCAGAACACTTCTGGCTTTCCCATACATAACTGCCGAACACTGCAGAAAATCCTACCACCATCCAAACTTCACTACTACTTGTCCCTCGGGAAATAAACCGGGACCTCCGTATTACAATACAAGTAGAATACCACTGCGCTACAAAGACAGTAAAACATTTGAGTTTATATCTCAGAGCTGAACATATTACTCTTTTTTTGGCCCCGACAAAATATTTCTTATGTTTGTGTTTCTATACAAGCTTATAGGTAAAATCAAATGTCGCAAATAAATATCAATATCGAGTAATTTATCACTACTAGCCTACGTAATACATACAAATTTAAATATTCGAGAAAACTATTTCAGAACATAAAACATATACATCATCTTTAAGTCTTATCACTCTTCTTATTACGTTCTTTGGCAATTAGTGGTTTAACATTATCTACTTTCTTCCAGCATTAACTTATGCATGACCTCAGGTGAATGATTTTTCATTATTTCAATGCTTTTTTATATATTAGAGTTGGTTTATTGCTTGAATCAGTCAACATGTTTACCCGTGAATGAACAATATAAAGCAATAAGTATTTCATGAACTTCAACTCTATGATTATTATTTAGCGGATTAACATTATTTATTACTACATTGTTTATTTGATTTTATTCATTTATTTATTGTACGCTTCCTTACAGGTGTCGACTACCGCCGCCCCGTCGTTGACAAGCAATGTACCGAGACGCGAGCCTAATAAATGCGATGCAGCCATCCTCTCATGTTGTAGATTCACCGATATAACTCAAAAGCAATGCTTCCAACAATACGGCTGCATCAAAACTTACGACACCGGCTTAGCGTGTACACAGAAAGCTATACAAAACGTCATCGCACTTTTCAAAGAAGTGTTCGGACCTAGATGATTACGTGAAACGAAAAGTTAACTAATTATTCATCTAACAGTATTCTATGTTTAAAGTAGTTTATGGTGTTCAAACGATGATAATTGATCGAATTCAACGATACCATTCTTTTTTTTCGTTGGCAGTTAAACGAAATTTTTAAAGGCCAAAGACCTTATTTTTAAATATGATTGTGATGGCAGCAAATTCAGCCGATTGTTTTTGATGTTAGTTATATATTCATGTTTGATTAAAGTATGTACGTATGTATGAATATGTTTACGAGATGACTGTTATTCGAAAGTTCTTATCGGCAAGGTTTAATGTACTACAATTGAGTCCTATTGAAACGAATGTACAATAAAGTTTTATATTTAGAATCGCTAAGAACGACTGAAAAACATTCTTGGCGCTATCCGCATAAAATTACCATTAAAACTACTTTAAGGCCATAAACAAGAGTATTACATAATTTTAATTTTAATCATATTAAAAAGTGCATTTTAGTGTATTATTCTTCTAAATATATATGCAGCTACTAATTAAGAGGCATTTGAATGAAGAATTAATGTTTTAACTATTTTTATAAGTGTTGTTCCTAGTCTGTTATTACATAATTAATAATGAACTCTTCAAAAATTGATTTGTTTTATTCATACTTCACATTGCATGGAATATGTGCATTATAGTTTAACAAAAAAATATTTTTATTGAGTCTGCATATCTTAAGTACTAACCAGTTTTGTTACTGAAGGTACAGAGCTCGTTTGGTTATTTATAGTCCTTTAAAGTACAAACAACTGGATGGCATCTGGAAAATTCTTTCATTCGTCAGAATAATGACTCTGGGGGTGAAAATCTCTAAGTAAATAAATCCAATAAAAATGTATAAATTTTAATTTACCGAATTCAATTGAATAAGCTCACTAAAATTAAAACTTCTTGAATATCTTGTCAAAATTTTTATATCTGGCAACCATATATATATTATTTTTATAATATACAGCATTTAACGCCACAACTTAACCACGTTAGATGTAAAGCGAATAAGATTTCCGTGGCTTGCGATGTACATCGTAGATGAAGAAGCGTTCTCGCCAAAAATTTCTAGCTCTCATTCTATGATCTTCGTATTAATTTTAACTCTACGCTCGAGCGGCGCCTCTCAGGCACCATAATATTTCACGCGGCATCTCAAAATGCGGGGAGGAAGTTACATTTCTAGGTGTATATAAATATAACATTTGTATATATTATTTTTTATGTTGTTATGTAGGACTTATGTAGTCGGTATTGGTGGCGCCCCGTCTTGAAACCTCGAGAAAAAAGAGGCCACTGTCCCCCCTGAAAGCACGTGTTTTTTTTGTTTATTTATTAAAATAACTAGATACCTGTTCCATTACTATTGGTGAATATTGTGTCTCCTAAAACTTTACTGATTGTTATGTTAGTATGTAGGACTGCCTGTTTTTGTAATATGTTGATAATTATATTGGCATTTAACTTATCAATGTATCGTTTTATGATCTTCGCAACTGTTAACTTCCTGTTGCGCTTATGACTATCGGGATTACAGTTGCTTGTGTTTTCCATAAACGACTGATTTCTGTTTTTAGAGGATGACATTTACTTAATTTTTCTATTTCCTTTGATCCTATAACATTTGTATATATTTAATTCTTTATTGTTTAAATCATATTATATTTAAATATAACATTTACGAATGTTAATCTCTATATAAATTCACTGTACGCTATACGTAAGACATTTGTAACAAAATTAGAGTTGATGAAGCATTAGCGTAATTCAACCAAAAAAGTCGTCGAGCACATAAATCATATGAAACTTTGGTCAAATATTAATGCATTGTCCATTAAACAAATTTAATATACAAAAAAATTACAAGTGAGATGAAATTTATTTTATTGCTTACAATTCATTTTTATGATATGTATTTTATAACGTCATCAAATTTAATGTCCGAAATATTTTCCACATTGATGTAAGGTGCAAGACCATGAACAAGGCTATCGTAAGCTTAAAGACAAAAAAAAATTAAATAACTGTAGCGACAAATTAAAATAACGTTATCTGTGTGATATTAGAAGATTAATCCTAACAATTACTCTTAAGATCACATTTGTCTTCGTATTATTCTCTTTTACAAATACATTAATAACATTAGAAATATACTCGTAATGCAACAACATCATTTCGTTAGTTAAAAAAAAAAATGGGAAAATTATTATAAACAGTTCGAATCTTATTAGACATGTTTAGTAAACATCAACAAAATTACAATCGATAAGTATTTACGGAACTTTGCTGCATTACTTATTGTGTCAGATTTATATGGATTCCCCTAAAACCCCGTGCGAGTAAAACTTACTTATATAACAGAATTTCACGAATTATACATCGTATTCTTGGTATTTTATTTCCATACTCTCGACGTTTAATAGCGCATGTTACGTAAACGCGATGATGACGATTCAAATATATAATTCTAGACGGCCCCACCTACCATACGTCACGCATGGAAACGAGTTGAATATTAAAAGTTCCACAGACTAAGCGTTTGTACCGGCTCTGACGCAACGTGTGGCATATTCGCTTACCTGCGCAGGCGTACAACAATGATGACTAAATTCGAGGTCACAGCGTAGTATGTATTCACATGTTAGTGTGCGTGGTTACACACATTTATTGTAACAATTGTTATCACTCGGTATTTATCAGAGTGTAACTACGCCGTTTTAAATATTGGTTCCGACTGGGTTTTCCCAATTTGTTCGCAATGGAATGAAGATCGAATCATTACAAAAATGCGAATTTGCGCCATAAAAAATTCTGTTCCCTATTCGCACATTCGCGTATGTCCCGCGGATATGAGGTTGTTATTGTTTTATGAGATTTACACGTAATTAATTCTTTAATAAATAATTGATACAAAGATGAGTAGATACAGAAAAATTTCAAATTTTAGACAAAAATTATAATTCCAAATTAATTTTAAACATCTCAATATTAGATAGGGTCACTTTTAAACGTCAATCATTTAATTATTCTCAGTTCGCAGCACGTCATCCTCTGAGAAGAACTGAAAAGAAACTCAGATATTTGATTTTTTTTGAGATTGTATTTACATTAAGTGAAATATAGAGTTTAGTAATAAATGAGAGAAATTATTTCCCACACGTTTTCATACCTAAAAAGTCATCTTCCCTTTTTTAAACATCGGGGACATTTATTAAACATTGTAATTTGATCCCCAGATAGGCAACTAAGCAGCACCTACGGTATGGGTCATCAGAGATTAACATACATTGATATTTTTAAATACATACTTAAATTTATATTAATAACCAGACGCAGAAGAAACACAAATGTTCATCGTATGAATATTTTTGTCCTGAACTGTTTCAACCATTACACCTACGGGCAAGTCAAAAGTCATTGAAGCACATAAACTTTTGAACATGTAGAAAACCAGTGTTTTCTATTACTTGTCTCATTTATTAGAGTCAACTTTATGGTACTCTCTTTCAAACAAATACGACCATAGAAATTGAACCAAACGGTAAAACATGCGTGATATACATAAAACAAAAGCTCCAAAAGTCTAAAATAATATGTCGTGTATTGAGAAACTTCACATTCTCGATTAGAACGTCAAACGTTCAACACGTCTACTTTACTTACACATTGCACTAGTTAGAAATATTCATATGTACGTGAAATAAAACATTTTGACTGAAGTCATTCTCTGCCTCATTCATGCTGACATGACGTTTAGATATTTTATCAGCTATGTGGTAAGAGTTAAGTTTAATTTAACTTCTTATTGAGTAACATTGAGATCGTAGACTCGCCCAGAATACTCTGACTCTCACAGGCATTGGTTGAGATTAAGGGTGACCGCTAGTCAGGCGGGTTCCAGTATCCACACTATTACTCATGTAGCCCCGCCATTGAAGTAAGCGCATACGTGTTACAAGCGGTAATTCAAGTCGACTCAAGATTACTCAGGGTTGGATGCCACTACGAGTTTTCCTTTTACAACTTTACAACCTCCAGTTACTTAATCATAGTACAATACTAGGTAATTTGACGCAAACACGTATGAAGTAGTCACGAATGTAGACGAAATGGAATGCGAATTAATGAAGGTAAGAACCAAAATTGGTCTG
>DWQX01002539.1:0-21327 GCA_018245475.1 Pharmacophagus antenor | reverse complement strand
CTTAACAATATTTATCTGTGTATGTTCTGAAACTTGTTTTATAACTTAAGGACGCTAATCTCATTGGACCGGTCACCGTAAAAGTTTTACGTTAACATATTTTCACTCGAAGAACCGAGTTTCCTTTTTACACTTGGTAAAACTTTATTTGTATTGAGAATAATCTTCTGAAGAGATTGCTTCTGGGGGGAAAATCAGGTTCATGAGGGATTTATGTTTACTAAAACTGCGTTGGGCTTCCTCAGTGCACCGTACACATAATGTGGGTACATAAATTTAAAAAATGGATTTTTAATAGGTAGTTCGTCTGTGAATTGTGCATAAGCACGTCACAACGCAAAGCGTAACAATGGACCCTCAGTGTTGCTGCAAATATGAGACCAATTCGTGTTTCCTATCCATTGCAGGCTCACTTAGGGGATTGTAACGGGCCCTATCCTCATAACCATACTACTATATCGTATACCCTTTCCCTTGCTTTTTACGACAGGCAGGTGTTACATTAGTCTTATTATATAGACTACAGGGCAACTTTGACATAACTTGCCAGCATAAGACGGGGTATCCAGCGACCTCCGACAGTACACACCAGGTGTTCCTCTGCATTACGCTGAAATATGTCCTAGGGAGGGACTTAACTCCCTCTAGACTATCGCTTTCTGCTGCACAACGTAGCACATCTGAAACAGTTATGATTTATCTGAATCCTATTTATAAAATTCGAGCAAATAAGACTAACGATTCTAGCTACGTACTGCCGAAGTAGAAATTAACACTAGATTTACTGGAACCGTAACTTTGACGGACCACCCATAGATAAAAAGTTCCGTATACTAATATGGGTTTACTTATATTTATATTACACTGCATGTGACAACATTGTTTTATACATTTTATTGAAAAACAGGAAAAATAATAATACAATAATGCACAAAATTACCACAGACTAGAAAAGAAAACCATAAAAATATGTTGGTATATCTAGTTTTGAACATCTAATTTTGAACATAATTTCATTGTTAATAAGACCATATAATTTTTTTCATCAGTAATGGGCTATATTTCACACGATGTTAAGTGACAATAAGGCCTTAAATGGCGAAGCGGGCTTACAATAGTCTGGCTCTCGCAAATATGCAGACCACGACGCTTTTAAGTCGACCTAATGACACGAAGGAGGTAGTTGATCAAGCTGGTAAAAAATACAATTATCCTTTAATCCAACTATGAGCCAGACTCAACTACTAATATCGCCCGGGAAACGAACTCCGCCACGAAAGTATAAAGAAAAATTAATTTAAATCTCAAGACGGTGCGTGTGAGGCAGGTGCTTTACCGAGTCGAAAGTTCATCAGGTAAGTACCAAAAGCTGCAACAGTTTACTTACGATCGCAGCTGATGACGACGTCGATCAAATGTCACTTGTTCTCTGAACGACGCAAATATTAAGTTCATGTAGCGCACCCACACGCGACCACCTCCCGCCGCAGCTCCGCTCCGTTGAACGATTTCTTTTTTTCACACATATGTCGATCTTATTAATATAGAACTGCATCGTAAAATTTGTGAAACTTAATATAATGAATCTCATTTAATATAATGAATTAACCTATAGTCGAATCGCCTGTTGTAGGATATTAAACATGACGTTGATACTCTTTTAATACAAAATTTCAGTTATGTTATACGGCAACTTTCTGGTCTATGATGTGTTGATTTTTTTAATCGTTAATGTGCTAAAATTTCGACATTTGACATGATTTTAAGTGATAATGAGGTACTAGGTGGTAATGATTGTTTAATCAAAATATGTCAGTCTCTTATATATATAACTGCCGGAATACAGTAACACTGTTATGAAGTATTTGAAAGAAATAAAATATTTTTTTAAATAATACTAAAAATTAATAATATTTATATTTTTTGAAATAGGAACATACTTATAAATATATATTTATAACAATTAATTTACACCAACATCAGTTTTACACACGTGTTTTCATATGTTGAAAATAAAACGATTTCAATCCGACAATTTATATTATCTTTATACGTTATGTGGGCGTTGCAGTACACCATGATGCACGATGGCAGCGTAAATAACTCCAATGTTAATAAAAAAAAAACTTGTAATTTTATAGTTATTTTTATAGAGTAGGCAGATAAACAAGCATGAAGGTCACGTTATGGAATTTGATCACAGCCGGTGATGAAAACAGTACATTATATATATAGTATTATATATAATAGACCCAAGTATTTACTACGTAAGGATTGTGTGTTGTGATTGTGTACTACATCTAGACATGTTTCAGGAATATAGCTCTATTTACTTTACTATACTAAAACCTCTACTAAAAGTCGTGCAGATTTGTAACACTCGACGAAAACACAATTGACTCATCACTATGTGTTCACTGTTTTTGAACTTCTAGTAACTATATGCCTTTTTTGCTCTGTGATAACATTCGAATCAATGAGGTTAGCTCGGGGTTTTTTTTTATGAGAAGAGTAGGCGAACGAGTGATCGCCGTCGCCCTAAGATAGCCGCAACTCTCGGGGAGCCCCACCTGCGTTGCCAAATATAAGGGCGGAGGGAGGTGGACCTTCAGGACACCGCGGCTCACCAAACGAAACACAGAAGAAACGCTTCTATTTAACGTTGGTCTTCTGCGAGACCGTGATACTTCCCCGGTGGAGCCGGTCCTCTCATGCAGCGGTTAACCGCCGCGCGGCTCTACCATGCTAAAAATTGTAATCATTGCTATTTATATACATAATCCAAAAGATGTCATAACAAAAGCCGTAGAGCGCGTACGCTATTTAACTCCCACATCCTCAATGTCAATCTGCCGCCATAACGCTGTGTTCCGACGGTCATACAAGTGAGAGGTAGAAGTATTCTTCGCTACATGCTTCACAAACTACGGCCTTATTGTAATTTAAAATCAGATGAAATCGAAGTGAAGTGTTAGCCCATAGTAGGTAGCTAGCCAGGCGGATTTGGACCCTATCATAATCCAGACTCCACTAATCATGTGTCAGGGGAATCCAATCCGAGTTACAAGGCATACGGTATACCAACGCGACACAGATATGGTCATATGGTTTTCTACTACAAAACAAAATGAAGTCATCATAATGTCCGGCGTTCGAGTCTTTCCTACTAACGTGAACAACCGCATTCACTTCACACGAAGCCGAAACATCGACGCAATTACGTACAGCGGCTACCGAGAAAAAGTAATTCACGATTGACGTGCAAATTACAGTGTACGTGTGATCTTAATAATGACTTCATAGTCACCGTTTACAGTCGCGTTGTTGCCTTTATATTTGGGCTTATTAAAAAAAAATACTTCCATTTTTGATCTTTAGTTATCACTAGTTAAATAGTTTAAAATTTTTTGGCCTATTTTATTTTCAACACGGCAGTGGTATACCTCTTGCCTTAATTCTTACGTGAGTAGTGCTGTTTGAATGATGATAGGATTTCTACGAAACCATCTGTTACAATTGTCCAAGTGAATCTGCTGTCATGACAGCATTAATGCGTTCCGGCCGACTTTCTTCTTCTTGTGCCTCTCCATTATTGGAGGTTGGCCGTCAGCTTAGCGAATGTCTCTCTATTTTTAGCCAAGCGAAAGAGGTCTTGAACGCTAGCAATCTCTGTCCACACTGATATTTCTGAGCCAAGACTAATTTTTTCCGTCCGCCATACACGTGAAAGCCAGATCATTCTGGACGATCTCGCTACAAGGCGATAAGGTTTGAAATTAACCTTAACATCTTTCAAACATTACTCAATAGACCCGTAAATTAAGCGAGGCGAGCGGTACACAACAAAACTTAAAGTTTTAGTTGTAATAGAATTATGCTATATACTAGCGTAACGAAAACGTACCGGTAATGACTGGGCGTTTGGGGATCGGTGAGGGGCAGAGTGATGTCGATACGCGAATGTTCGCGACGCATGCAAGCGAGATTCTTGTGCCATAACTGTACGGGCAGCTTGCGCGCTCTCGACCTGCCGCAACGCGACCGCGCTCAAGGGCGCGAGCAGCGACTGCGTGGAGTCGCTTTTTTATCGGTTACGAGCTAACACTTGGCCTCGATTTCACCTGATCGTAAGTGACAATGGGGCCGTAGATGGTGGTGTTTCGCCCAGAATACATCTGGCCCTCACTCTCTCTGGCGCTTTATCTCACACTGCACTATTTTTTTATTTTATATTTACTAAAGTGGCAATAGGCTGTTAACATCCAGCGAAATAATCATCGATGGAGTACACATGGCTTAGAATGAAGACCGCGTTTACCAAGCACAGCGTTGGACAGCCTCTGATTAGTTGGAGCGACGGTCTGCGAGCTGGCAGTAACTGGATGCGTACAGAAGAAGATTGGGCTAAATTATGTTCCTTAGGAGAGACATATCTCCAGCAGTGGATCACCGGAAGATGATGATGATGTGATACCACCACAAAGGCGACAAACAAGATTACGGCACGCCTGATTTCCGTATTCTATAGATGATTGCAAGGAGATGCATTGCGAACTTTCCGAACCCGGAGTAATCTTATCACGCTTATATATAGCTGATACGTTAAGATTATCATTAAAAAAAACCTGTCAATCTGACATACCTATGAGATACAGAGTTTTAATGCCGAGACGCGTGATTGTCCACGGCCTCATCGTCGGTTAGTATTATGTATTATTGAAATCAAACGTGAAGCCGTTACAGAGAAAAAAAACCGTGTTATAGACGATGGAAATAAAATTCGGTTATGGGGTAACACACTCGACCTAGATTTCATTTGCTTGTTGACTAAAATGAGGCTGTAGATGTTAAAGCATGTTCGCTCAGAATACTTCTGGCTCTCAAACGGACTGTCGAAACATAGCAACGCTGTTACCGCGGCGGATTGGCATCGACTGTAGAAGCGAATGAAATATAAATAAAATTATCAAGTGGAATACAGTCTCTTCAGACGCCGCTGTTCCACTCACGAGCGGTGAATAAACAATCGTGGGCTCACGAATCGGGCGTCAAGGCCGGACGGACGTCGTCAACTGGACAGTTGCGTTAACGATCCCCGGGGAGTTTCACTTTCATCCTCGACGTTTATAATGTCGATAAATATGTTGCATTTTAACTGCACGTCACTAGATTCAGCACAACATACGTATTACAACTTTAGTGGTGTCCCAATATTCATAATTAATGACGTTTTATCGATAATGATTTATATATTTGCATCGATAGATATTTAGCTTGTTTGCAGTTTTAGTAGTTGACTAGTTGCACTGATTGAAACTTACCGAAAGCACAATTGAAATAGATGGAAGCGCTTCGAAAATTAATCGGAACTAGCAGACGGACAGACACAAAATTTTTTAATATTTGTTGTTCGATTCAAGTAACTAATAAAATTTTTGACATTACAAATAGATATATACATAATATATAATAAATTCGGATCGCTTTTTTTCACCGGTTATGCGCTAACACTTGTCCTCGATTTCACCTGATTTTAAGCGACAAGGAGGTCGTAAATTGTGAAGCGTGTCCAGGACACTTCCTGTTATAAATGATCAGATAACTGTTTCTACTAGTCATGCTTGCAAAGGAATCTTCGTATTATTTAAATTAATTTTATAAATATATCTATTAATCCTAATAAAGTTAAATTTAATCTTATATCTCATATTTAATGCATATTATGTATGACAAACCTAGAATGTTCAGGTGCATTCAAGATCTGAATAAGCAGATCCACATATTATAATAGTATTGATTTTTTTTTGTATAACACTCTTACTTCTTGCTGCGGCTGAATACAAATATTAACATGTTTTAAAATTTATAACGTCCATTTTTATTCATTGATTTCTCGCTATTGAGATTTGCTTTATTAAAATATGTATCAACATCGCTATCATACAAGTGGATGGGTTTCATAAAAGTTTTTCAAGAATTTTTATAGCACAATCAAAAAAAGGGTTTTACCAGTTTATTTTGTTTATGTATAGGTAGCAGCATAGGTTGTGTAGATAGAGCCTATAGCATCGTATCGTTATTTACCAGCATAAAATAGACTTTAATTCTTATTTAACATAAGATACTTCAAATGTGGTATTTTCACGGGCATTTATCATTTCTCTATGCGCTTTGTATTTCGATTTTCCTATTTTCTTGGGTAAAATTATTATCATGCTATTGCTATATATTAATATTAAGTGATAATTACATTCAATTGATTTGAATATCGAATGCGATTTCAGAATTTTATTTCAAAAATAATTCTTTAATTTTTTTTTATTTATCACCTCCAACGGAAGAACGTGGCAAATTCTTAACGAACCGTTTATTTTTTTCATATCGCGTGTACATTGCAATGTTTAAATAAAAACTGAACACTTAAAGAGCCGCAGCCGAACTGGGTGTTTTATATTCGTTAAAAACTAAGTTATTAGGCCGACGCCTTATTCGTTACGATTCACACACGGCGATATTTTATTAGCAATAAAACACTATTGTTAAGCGAATACGGCCTCTAACACCGTCGTTTAGGTATGCGTGATTAGGCTAAATTTGATTGCGATGGCCGGCCCGATGGGAGGTCAACGTACAGAGTTTCAGTGCTTCAGTTAGCGCTGCGAAATTGTGTTAACCCGTGTCATTGACACCGCGCCCGTCGGAACACGAGCTATCTGCGATCGTTGGCGTCCGCGCTCGGGAAACATTACACAGAAAAAAAATGACGTACATGTGTCAACAAGAAACTACAGATTATTAATTATATAAATATGCCAACAATTTTTTTTATCTGTTATATGGCTAACGTTTGACCTCCATTTCAACTGTTTAGTTGCAATGAGATCATAGATGGTTACGCGTGTTCGCTCAGAATACTTTTTGCATTCACATTTGAGACTGCCGAAACAAAAAGTAATGCTGTTATGGCGGCAGATTGACATTGAGAGTGGTAGTTAGCCAGGCGGGTTGGAAAAACTCTACCGCCATCCAGATTCCACTACACCTACGGCCCGGGGAATAAACCCGGAACGTCCGCGTTACAACGCAAGCGGCCACTGCGCTAAGGAAGCAGTCAAGTCAACAAATTTTATATACAGCAAATATCTTAAATTATTAATAAATTTATTTTTCAAATAGTAATGTTGATCATAAGTTTCTTGTTTAATATTAAAAAAAATATTTATCAGCGTCTTAAAATTAGTGCATAGACGAGTGCTTCCATGTTTGCGTGTGGTTGGTAAAACTTAAAATAATGAATTCCTTGACTAAAAAAAACATGTTTTCAATAGCTGGACATGGCTAACATTAACTTGTCAATGTTTATTTACCTTAAAATATAACCTAATAACGGATGTTAAATATATTCCAATTTCCATGGCAATAAGTTAAAAAGTGTGATTATCATGATAATAATAAAAAAGGCAGAAATGAAAAGATGTTAGAAATAATCATTTTTGATTTTTATAGAAAAACAATCATATTTAATCAATCATTTCAAAAGTTGTCTTCGCTATTCAAATATCGAACACGCGGTTACCTAATGCGTGCTAACGTCACACAGAGCGAGTTCCGCGCGCTTTCCACACGTTTCCGCCCGCTTTCCCGAGGTCGACGACCGCACGCCTGTCGCGAATGTGCCAGTATTTGATGGTGAGCAGTACTGCGGATGTTCTTCAATGCTGTCCGACTAGAATAAAAAAAACTCACACGATTTTGTTCTTTATTTGAAAATAAAGATCGACTTTGAAACGAAATACATTTCTATCAGATTTTGACCAAGCAATAAGTAAGGGATATTTAACAGTGGATAAAGTTTCATTATTGCTAAATTTTTTTTCATAATTTTGGCATTTACCAAATTGCATTTGTAAATAACATTTACAGATATGTACACATGATTTATATGTGAAAATTATTGACCCGTATCAAAAGTATTTAAAACAATGTCACATGTTTTCTTTAAACTAATCATATCTCACGAACATTACGTAGTTCGTGTTAGAACAGTTGGCGTTTGCAAAGGTATTGTGACGTCACAAATAACTGTACCCTTATCGCGCATTTTATCAAACAGGTGTCTGATATATATATATATATCCAAAGGAATTTTAAGTTTTACGTCATTGGAAGAGTGATGACAGACCAAATTTTTTTTATGAACAGTACATAATTTATGAAATGATATTACGTCATAATACTGTTTTAGATTCAAATTTGTATACATAATATTTGCACACCACTCATTGTCTGCATTTTGACTGCCTCCGTGGCGCAATTGTTTACCGCATGCCTTGTAACACAAACGTCACAGGTTCGAATCAGGGGCCACGTGAGTAGTGTATTCTGGTTGACGGTAAGGTTATTTCGAAACCGCCTGATTAGCTACTACTCCCGATGTCATTCTGCCGCTAAAGTAGCATTACTGTGGACAAGCACGCTTCACAATCGACGGCCTCATTGTCACCTAACATCAGCTCGATGACGGTCCAGGAACTATGCGAACAAAAAAAAAAGAAATAGATGCTGTGATTGTAACCGCGTCATTCGAAATCATATACCACGAGTAAGCGTTCAAGCATCACGAACAGAAGATTATTACAATCATCTCTCGGTCCTTTGAATTTAAGTCCACTTTCAATGTGTTCTCCGATAGTAATTTTTTTTATTATTTCAATTGGGAGGCACTTACAACCGAACCGTCACTTGTTCGTTTATATCAACGGAAGAGATTAGCGTTTAAGATATAGGCCAGATTCAGAGTGAGCTAGTACTAGCCATATTTGTAAGTATGTAAATGTTTACGAATATTAAGCACAAATCGCCGATTTAGTATAACGACATATTTCGAAAAGGACAGATTTACAGTAAGCCGTTTTTAGTTTATTATTTCTATGAAACTTTCATAGCTATAAACAAATAAATGTCACGTCCTTCAAAAGCATTTATATTTGTTTATTATATAGGTTGTTCACAACTCGGCATCACTATAAGATTAATCGTTATATAGTTTTGTAAGTATTATACGCTCAACGACTTAAAACCAAATGTATCGTTTTTCTTACAAACCGGCGAAGTGTAGCGAAGTGTGTGTAAAGTATTTTAACGGTAATGAATAGTTTTTTTTTTGTTAATTGTACAAATAATTTTTAATAAATAACACTTAAGTTTCTTGGAATTTCGATGATGACGAATACGTCCCAATTAACCTGCGGTTCAATGGCTACCGAGACACAAGAGCGACCGTCTGTGACGACACCAATCGGCATCAGTAGAATAGAATGACGCGCGAGAAATTAATGGTAACTGATGAATCTATATATGAAAAAAAAAGTACTTCTATTGATCAAAACTAAATAAATGTGACTAGAGTCCCTGTACTATATCCTACCTGCATTACTGAGTACCCCACTAATCCCTAAGATATCCACTCCAATAGACATAAAATTCAAAACAACGATATTTTTTAGCAATTATACACAAAAAAAAACAATGAATTACTCTTAAGAGAAATAAATAGTAAAAATGTAAAAAATTTAAAATAAATATGTAACAATTCGAAAGAATGAATTCTTTAAACTCATTATTGAATTACTCGTGTAATTTTCCCGCCTAAATGCGCCATCTTGGATCTCTATGTTCTTACGCTACGTACATATAATTCATTATTTCACTTTAATGGCTGATTAATTAACACTGACTTTACAAACGGCGGCTATATGAGTAATTATTAATTATTATTATGTTTGTGCGTTTGGAAAAAAAATCAATTGCTCTAAAGAAGGCTAAATTAGGCGCGCTATGCGGTCATTGTAACTTTTGTGGGCTGCCAGTTCTTTAACCCAATGTTGGCGTGATGTCATTTATATAGTTGGCGGGGTGATGTATGCCGTTTCGGATGCTTTACGCCTGTAACAAGACGTGTATTGACAACAGTTTCACATTTGTCCGACCGGGCGTTATATTATTATTTTTTTAATAACAATGGGTTAATAATGCATCTCAATTTTACACGATTTTAAGTGACAATGAGTACATAGTGAAGTTTTCTCGCCTAGAATACTCTTGATCTTACATTTATTACTTTTGGAACAAAGCAATGTTGTTATAGCAGCAGATTGACATTCAGGTTGGTAATTAACCATACGAGCTAGAAAAAACTCTGGCACAATCCAAACTCCGCTATTTATGTGGCCCAGAATCGAACCAGGGACCTCCGTGCTGCAAGGCAATCGGTAAATCACTACACCAAAGAGTCGATTGAAATATGCCTATGATTATGTACTCGTATATCTCTCATACTGTTGCTATGGCGAGAGTCGGTTTCTTTAACGTATATAACAAACCACTCGTAATTGTGCAAACAGACCTAGTTTTCACTTCGACGTTCCGGGTTCAATCCCCGGCTGTAGCATAATTTTAAAGGTCAATGTCCGCGGGGAAATCGCACCTAGCTTCTTAAGGCGAAGTTGCTAATGGAAAATGTCTAATCGTTTCCATTTCAATTATTGATGGATGTTATATTATGTAATTATAGGTATATACTCGTAGTATATAGCAGTTTATTATATTTTTAAACCAAGTCCTAATCCGAAATTTGTTAAACTGTCAAACTGAATTTGCTTTACCCATCATTACATTTTCTTTACAATATTTATATTATAAAATTTGTGAGTACTTAATTTCATTCCGGTATATAGTTTAATATCGATATTACGAATTTATGGCACATGTAATTTTAATCATAATTATTTGATTATTTTTAAAATAAAACAAATCAAATTGGTCCGAACTTTGATTGGTACGGATTTTGTTTAATTTTTCGTGTTTTTAAGGAATATTGTAAAATCATAGTATCATCGGACAAGTTTGAGATGGATAAAAGTACCCTTAAGATTAGATATCAAAAACTAAAAAGAAAATTCTTTTTCTAATACTTTATAACATCTCATAGCTGTGTGTGCCCCTTAACAGTTAAGATACCCTTAACACCGTTTCCGAACAGCGATCTCTGGGCTGACAGCCCGCTTGCGTCAGCAACCGGGGATTAGGTGTAACAAAGCAAATGCCGGGGTTCGAATCTCGATTTAGAAATGATATTTTCGTACACGTATATCAGGTCTCTAACCCGCCTGGCCAACCCTAATTAGCGAAAGGTATGCGTAAATATTTACGATTTGCAGTAAGCATGCTATATATTGGCGAGTAATATTCTTTTCGAAGTAAAAATATAATAACGTCATTGTTATTATATTTTTAAGTCTAATGTAAAAATAAAAAAAAGTTTGTAACAAATGAAACAATGCACTAGCTCAGCTTGCCAAATGATTATAAGCTCTCTGTATTCGTCTCAGCACAGCCTTCGTACGATGAGGCTTTAATAATTGCAACCGTCATAGCTATGATATTTTATTAGGGCAACAATACATAGGATCTTACGAAAAGCGAACACCTTGAAGTCTACTTAATTTCTAATGACCAGCGACTCCAGAAGTGTTGCAACTGTCTACGGACGACGGTGTCACTTTTTATCAGGCGAATCGCCCGCCCATATTCCTATATTTTTTAACGCTTCAGAATTGAACCATGCATGAAAGACGTGTTATATAAGTAAAATGATAGACATAAAAATAAGCGAATGGATTAAGCTTCACTAATTTTAACCATTGTTGGAAAAAAATTGTGGGTGCGTTTAAAAACTTTATTATTGAGAATAACTAGAATTTGACCCGAGGTTAAAGTCAACCCCCGACCTTCGGCGTCAAGGGTGAAGGGCCGTTGATCGATTCGCTTGAACCCTATGACCTCAGTTACGCATTTCCGGCGATAAGGGAAAACCATTGCTCCTCGGAATTAAAATCAACAACCGAGCCGCAATAGCCAGAGAAACAACTACGGTGTCCACAGTCCAAACTTAATTTCGAAGATGGCTGTTTAAAGAAAGCACGCAAATAAATTAAAATGTAACATCACGCCTATTGTTCGACCATCGGTTGAGGTCAATGAACGCGAAATTTATTAACGGTCTATTGTGTGTAAAGGTATTTCTTTCATGTAAAAATGACGTATGTATGTAAACAGTAAAACAAATGCTTACAACATACGCGTTATAAAAGCCTAATTGAATATAAACGATAATTAGAGATAAGAAATTTAAGCATTACACTGATCTTTAAAGATGTACTACAACTGGTAGAGCTTGTTATCCAATTGAAGATTATTAGTATGACAAAAATTAATGAAGGCAGCTTTTGCTTCAGTCGGACCAAAAGTATACTTCTTCAATAATACTTATACGAGTGACACTGAGCTTCTCGCCTGATACATAGGACAGTCCACAATTTTTTGAATCCGGCGTGTAGATACGTTTGACCATTCCAAAACGTTATGACAGCCCGATTGTGTAAAGTTCATTTTGAACTTGATTATTACTTTGAATAGAAATATTCAGTGAGAACTTACAAGTACAAATGTAATTTCAAGCATATCATATAAAATCTCGAATTGTCCATACATAAAATTAACGGGAAAAAATTATTTACATTACAAAACATTTCCAGTTGTCTTCCAACATGAATAAGAAAGCATGGTACTTTTTTGAAGATTTTCTCTGAATTGAAAAGTTATTAAAGTATATTTAATATTCCTTTTACAATTTCGATTGCCTCCGTAGCGCAATGTTTGACGTTTGTCTTAACACTTTATCGACCGGTAGACGATCTTTAGGCTTTTCGTCGTCGCCGCTCGCCTACATTTAGCCGGTATTTCTGACTATTGTAGCTGATGCCTATTGAGAGACAAACTTTCGGACGATTATTCGGATTTTTAACTCTACACATTCATTTTTAAATGAAAAAAAAAAACTGTGCGGAAAAGAGTTTATCAAGAAAAACACAACATGAGAAAATTTTTTTTTCGTCACCGGTCCATAATGTGTTAAAAGCGAAGGTCCCAAGAACTCGCGCGCTTAGCTACCACGCTGAATGACAATATACCGCCATAACAGCATTGCTATATTCCAGGAGACTAATATAAGAGAGCCAGATGTATTCCGGGCAAACACGCTTCACCATCTACGACCTCATTGTCTCTTATCATCAGGTGAAGCTAACACTTGGCCTCGCCAAGAGTTAGCCCATGACCGGTAATAAAAAACATAACAATGTCAACTCTTTATGTCAAATAATTAAAGAGATGGAGAAGAGCTTATAAAATTAAATAATTCAAACAATCTGTCATAACATACGAAATAGTTGTACATAATGTAATGGATTAATGTCAATGTTTTCATCATCATTGTATCACGGTTAGTGAACTTTTAAAATAAACGATTTCAGTTAACAAATTAAATGTTAATTGTGTAAGAAAACAATGATTGAAAATCGCATAAATCGAATTAGAATGACTGCTGATGCTCGTACGTTGACTTGTTAATTTATATTTATATTTTCTGTTCGCAAATGACTCATTTTGCGTTTGGGTGACAACGGTCTTTAAAAAATATTACAAATGGATAGTTTCATAGTGTCGTTTCTTATCGACGATCGGCTAACACTTGACCTCAATTTCACTTGATGTTAAGTGACAGTACGGCCGAAGGCGGTGAAGCATGCCCACCCAAAATATTCTAGCATTCTTGTATATATACGTCGGCATCAGTGGTGTGCTTGTAAAGTATGCCCAAACTGAAATAATATAAATATATATCTAATACATTTTTCACACAGTACTCTAATATCAGGGTAGGTAGCTAAGCAGCACCTGTATATGGGTTATAAGATACCGATGTACATACATAGATGTTTTTAAATAAATATTTAAATTCATATTAACAACAAGAGACAGAACATACACAAATGTTCATCATATGAATGTTTATCCTAAGCGGAAATCAAATCCGCGACCTCTGGTGTAAGAAGCAGGATTAGTACCCTTACACCAACAAGACCATCAGAGTTAAATGTACATCTACGTAATGAAACATTATTACACGATGATTTTTTTTCTTATTTTATACCTTAGCAGTACGATTTTTGTGTACATTATTGCTTAAACTAAAAGCTATTGGTCGGAGTAAAGCAATGCTGTTGTGGGAAGAGAATGATATTGAGGGTAGCAGCGGTCCTAGTTAGCTAACTCTACGACCGTACAAAACTCGATTACTCAATTGACTTCCCGATTGTTTTACAATTAGGTTAATTTAAAACAATGACGCTGAAAACATTAATATATTGTTTAATTTATGAACAATAAATTTTAATATACGAATATGAAGTAAATAAACGTATTTGCGAGTTCGTTGATTTATTTCATAGGTCAAAGAATCGAAGCAGTCAGGCTCGGCCTGGCTGCGAGACAGGTGAACGCCTGCTAATCGATCGGTCATTTGACCTCTCTGGTGAATTTCGACCTGAATTAAACAAATTTATTTATTTTTATTTCACAATTTTCGATTGACTTACAATTAACGTATACATAACTTTACATAAATAAATACTTAAATATATTTAGTTTATAGTGGAAAGAAAAGGGAGTTGTTTATTTATTGTCGTATGAAACCTGCTACAGGTATTGAATGGTTAAAAAATAGATTTAATTCAAATTGCAATTCAAAATATCCTTTATTTGATTAGGCTTAGCAACGCTGTTGCGACTGCCCGAGTGTTGCGGCTGTCTATGGGCGATAATGATATCTTTCCACCATATGAACCGCTCGCTCGTTTGCTTGATCTTCAAATAAAAGGAGCTTATGAATGGTTAAAAGTGAGCACAATGGTCATGGGGTTCATGGGCATGGATAACAGATGAAGCTCTAATAGTCATCAGAAAGACTAACAGCGCAGACTTCTACGAACCCAGCAGCAGCAGAAGCAGCAGAATGGTCAAAATGATTCTAACGCCGTTTCTTAGAAATAGACTCTCTTTAGAAGAACGTGGCAAGTAACTCAGGGCACTCTCAAATATTTCTGTAGATTTACACTTAACGACTTTACGACACGGAACGTGTTCTGAATCAAAAAAACAAGCTAAAAGAGCGGGATTTATCTAAGTAAGGTGGAATCTTTCCAAAAATAGTTCGTGGACAAATATACATAGCGAGAAGCAAATTATTATCCTCTAAACGGATAGATATTTAAAAAAAAATCTCCAAAAAAATACATACTTGAGAGCATTGTCTTGGCAAAAAAATTCAAAATTAATGAAGAATTATTGCAGATTAAAAAACAACACCGCTCGAATTAGTTCGAGTCTACACAGTTTGGCAGATAGGTATATAATTGCTTGAGCTCTCTCTGCAGGCACGCTACTGATTAAAGGTGTTCCATTGTAGTGTTTAGAAGTAAAAGGGTTTCCTACATTTTCTACTTAAATGGATTTCTAATTCGCATCATCGCGTTAAATACTTTTTCGCTGTTAACACGATTAAGAAATTCGAATATCGTTTTATAGGCGATTTAGTTGAAAGGAATAGTATAAGACACTCATCTTATTATTCATTGTCGCTGTGTAAGTATCTTAACAATGATCATATTGCTATAGGCAGTGTATATTGCTTACCACAATGTGAAAATTTACTTGCTTCATATAAAAATACTGAAAAAAAATATCAGAAAATATCAATGGAAATAAAAAGTGCTATTTCTAATACCTTATTGTCATATCACTCTAACTTTTGTCGTTTCCTATTCGAGATATTCTATTTACAGCGAAATAAATATATATAGATATATAATCAGGCTAACAGAACTGTCCTGTGAATAATTACGCGTGTTCATAAAAAAAGGAAAAAAAAACACTGTGTTAACGTTTGATACCCGATATCAAACATTCTCGCTGTATTTAATGAGAGTTTGCTAATTAATATCCGATGGAAACATTTTTGACGGTTAACTAAATAAACAGCGCGTATACTGGCTAATAACGAAATGAGCACAACGTTTTATTTTGATAAAAACAATCCGGAAACTATACATCGCTGCTTCCGCGTAGGAATCGGGCCAGCCGTGGTGATTGTGAACAAAAAAAATGTGTATAGTAAAAGAAATGTAGGTATACGTGGCAAATGATCTCTAATCATCAGCGCAATACATATGACCTCTATTTCACGCGATTTTAAGTGACTAAGTGGCCGTAAATGAAATTTGCTCGCCTATGAGTGGGTAAATAACAGCGTTACGCAAGTAATAAAAAATAACATCTCATTTGAATAGGAACTAAGTATATTTTTAATAAACAACTTTTAAAAATGTGGTTTACACCTTTGCCTTATAGCGCTGACGTCCCGGTTTCGATTCCCGGACCACAGGAGTAGAGGAGTGTGGATTGTGGTAGGGATTTTCAGAACCGCCTGGCTAGCTATCACCCTCAATGACTTTGTTCAGGAAGTCATGCATGTGAAAACCTGATGAGATGTATTCTGGACGAACACGCTTTACCATGTACTGCTTCATTGTAACTTAAAATCATGTGAAATCTAGGCCGTGTTAACCCATAACCGATAAAAAAAGAAATAATTATTTGATTCATTTTATGTCAACTACATAGTTTTATTGTTACATTATTTGAATAACAAAATAAATTTATTGGAATTTTAAAGTGTATGTAGCCAGTTCGTGATATAATACGTTACAATTATAAGTTTTAGCTTGACACACAGGTTTTTCAGGTCATTTTAACAATTCCTCATGCCAAAACAATAATTCTCAAAAAAATAAAAACAGAAATAATAAAATAAATGACAATTTATTGAAGACAGATTAAAAATTAATGCGACGCTTGTCACGCGGCTGTCATGGGTGTCTTTATTGTTATATGGACTCAATAATCATTCCAGTAATTAAAGAATATAAAATACAAGTATAAAATTCTTCATTAGCATTATTTAAATAAATCTGTATATATATTAATATATAAAAGTTGTATTTTATTGTTTCAAGCTCCACTTTTCGTAACTCCGTGACTTAATAAGACATAAAACTAATTTATCGTAGTATTTGCGATTGAGAGAAATGAAAATTGAGCTAAATAATTTTCTGTTTAATACAAAATGTATATTTACTTTCAGCTATTGCAATTAAAAAAAACCATTAACGTTACGCAAATTAGCGTATAGTGATCGTAAATTCCCTCGTCGCATCATATGACCATAATTGAGAGCGGTTATGTTCGAATGTTTTGGACGCGGCGGTCGACAAACCCGCGGCCGTCGACCTTGTACGGGCGACCTTGCGTTGGGGGCAACGACTGGCGTGTTTTTCTCTTAGGAAAATTCCCCCTACTGTATTGGAACTCCCTCACCCCCCTCGCGATTACACACCGAGGGCGAGGGAGGGGGCACTGGTGCGTAACCTAAGGGTCTCCAGTTCTGGCAACGTCGGAGAGCAATGGTCCTTTCAGCTTCGCCCACGTTCAACACCATCGTATTTTTACCAAAACTATAAATTCCCGTTGTATTAATATTGTAGATAAACAGATTATATTTTGTTTGTGGTCGGACAGATATTTTGAAACTAAATCATTTATATAAATATTTTATTAGCAAGATAGGTCTTCATTTATTTTCTGTATAAAATATGATGTGAAATGTGAGAAGATATCTTTTAACATGCATCTTTATATATACACACCTATCTCCACTACCATAAATGTCATGAAGTAAAGGTTCCATGTATTCATCTTCAGACTACACAACATTCTGACAAAGTACTAATAAAAACTTAACTTGCATTATAGTATGATAGATATATGTGGAAATCATATTTTTATCATTTCATTGTGAAAGAAATAAGCAATTTTCAAAGCAAATTGAAAAATAACGTTTTTGTTAGATTAAGTCCTAGTAGTTGACACATGTATTTTTCCAAAAATTCGAGTAGAAACAGTGAACAGCTAATCTACGGGTACTGTGTTTACATCTATTTTCCCACTATTAGAGTTGATTTATTCCGATATTTCATCAAACTTGAATTACATTAGTCAAACAAAAAGAAAGAAAATCCAAAATCGAAATACCTATTAAAAGTTATACGTAGTCGTGGTGACAGTTAATTTCTTTTTATTTTGTTTTTTATGTGTATTTTATTTACTTTTTGTTATGCAATAAAGACTGTTTTATTCTATTTCCTTCTAGTAGTCTGTAAAAAAGATAGAAATTGATGTTCCTAAAAACGTCAACCGCATGGCACATTATCTGTATCGTGATATCACTATCAGTGATACCACTTTACGCCAGTTACATACACGTATGTAACTATATGTGTATACAGCTCTGACGCAAAACGTTCGCTTCTTTGCGAAACTATGTTAATACGGTGTTGCAAATTGAACCTTGAAGTTATGAAATTTCACTACAAGCCAACAGCCGAAAGATATTTGATATCACATAAAGATAGTTTACGAAAACTTATGAACTCTTCAACCCGTTCAGGACCGGTTGCACGACGTGTGTGCAAAGCTTACTCACAATTATGAGCTTCATAATTAGATAAATAAACACATACAACGATTGAAAGTTCATGTTAATTATTATTAAGTACAACTCACTCATTCTGTTTATGTATTATTCGAAATGGAATTCAAAATATTTTTAATTTAATCAATAAGGCCTTCGAAGGCGCTGTTGTATGGTCAAAATTAATCTGTCGCCGGTTCCAACGAGTAGACTCTCCTGAGAAGAAGCAGACAAAACAATCAGAATTTTTTACATAGAAAAAAAAATATTATTAAAGATAGTTTAAAAAATGGTCCTCTCAATTGGGTCAAGACAACCGTGAATAGACTTTTTCTGGACTGGTGCGACTTCCACCACCATCAAAGACTACAACTGCACTTGATGGCAAGTACAGTTGTAGTCTTTGATAATTTAACCAGTACTAATTCGTTATCATGATTACTAGTTATACATGTGTATTAATAAATTCACAACAAAATTACGCAGTTCCCCATAAACGGAAAGTACGTAATCATACGTATATAGAAACATAATTTTCCAATCAACAAAAGAGGTTGAAGTAAAATAACAATAATAAACTGAAATGTCTTGAAGTTTCCATCTTATTCTTTTCGGAATACGTCTGTTGACTTACAGACTAAATTACACTTACAAATAGTTCTGGAAGTTTCTTAGACTGTAATGGAACAATCATTTTTAAATAATAATAAATATACGGAATTCCGAACCCCGTACTTAGATTAAAAAATTACTGAGAGTATCACGATTAATGACGAAATAAATAAATTAATACATTTTTTAATTTAAATAAAAAAAACATTCTGTGTGTATATAAATATTAGTGAGAAAAAATAAAGACGCAAAATCCGAAGCGGCTAATAAGTCGTGAATTGCCAAAGTTGATTTACCGCCACCCTATTTGCCCTCAATACAATGTACTCACGCACACATGCGCAATTCTATTTTCGGCCTATAAAAACGAGAGTGCGCCTGTGTGCTTCTCGTGTTTACAGTGTACCGTGTCGCGGTACGCGCATGTGTGTGTAATTATATTACAAAGGTCGTCAACCGGCGAATTTTCGGTGGTGTGGACTGTTGCACAATAATTCCACGACACGCTATCGCCCAACTTATGTTGAACCACCCTACCCTCTGATTCTTGTTGTTGTAGACGCAGATATGTGGGGGCGAATTTGCAGACAGGTCAAGTTCAACTGGTCGTCACCTGTGAAAGAATATTAAAATTTCTTTTTCAAATTAAATGATTAAAATGTAATTTCATTTTGTATTTTGATTACAAAAACATGATTATATTGTAAATACGCGGTTTTAATAAGTTAGTCCATGACATTTGCATAAAATAATGTTACACTTCTTAATCATAAAACTTTTATTGGTTATTATTATGTGAGTAAATTTAACACGAAAAACTTTAAGAAAAAAAAGTTGTTCCATTTTAAAATCGATTAGATATTATTATTTTAATAGATATTATTTTGAATAATCATAAAATATTTAACAATATTAAAAAAAAACAGTTTTTTAAATTACGATATTGATAGGTGAATACCAAGAGTCCTAGGTAATAAACAATAAATCTATTTATGTGGCTCTATGACGCAGTTTTACTACCTAGTAACGAGTTCGATTCCCGGCTCTTATGTGAAAGTATTTCAGATGACTTATTCTTAATTTATCTTAAAAGAAAATAAATCAAATTCTTATATATCCTAATCTTAGTACAAACGATATTAGAATGTTTACCATGCTTACTTTTTTACTATTTTCTTTTTAATCGACATTTATTGCTTCTTAAGATTATTTGATTCTAGATTACTTAACGGCGAATTTATTGTTGATAAGAAATAGAAACAAGAATTGATTTAACAACAAGAGAAAAGGCCTAAAAATATTTTCAGGTTATTTTTTTTAAAATTATTTTATGGCCTCTGCATACTGCTTATTATACATATTATGAAAATCCGATATTTTAATATTAATGGAAACACGGAGAGTAGAAATCTCTACAATATATGTATGAATAATCTTTATATTAATCATTAACAAATATTTTTTTGACAACACTTTTTTATACATAGAATTTTAATATGCTTTTGTTTTTGTTAAATTAAAAAAATATATGTAACATGTGCGACTGACAAAGAATGTCAGTGATGACGTTTGTCAAAAGATATTTGTATAGATTGATCGGGCGTACTAAAGAAAGAATAAACTCGTAGTAACATTTTGGCACGAGCACTAAAGAGTTTTAATATGGATCGTAGTAAATGTAACGCGTAAATATTTGTGTAATCTAGTGATGTGGAGTAGTCGTGAGCTCAGTCACGTAGTGATGTATCATTTTGCGTTTCGAGAATATGCTTTCACGCGCAATTGCATGAAGCGCCATTATTTATGTCCGTTGCACAACACTGGCCTCTGATAACTTAGTGAACTGGGCGTATGGCAGACGCCGAGGCATTTATTTTTAGCTCGCGTTACGTAAAATATTTACAACAAAGAGACGTTTGTCTTGTGTCAATTAATATTGAATCGAATGCAGACTATATTATAATATTTAATTATGATTTAAACTAAAAACTAAAAAAATATTATTTAAACTAAATTTCGTCGAAAAATCTTCCCTTACTTTTTGTAACTTTTTTGACCAATCTTGGTAACCGGGCTACTAGTTTATTGATAGTTTCTTGTGAAACATTGTTCCAACTCTCTTGTAAAGTCCTCCAGAGGTCTTCTTTTGAAGTTGGACAATGACTACGGACGTTTCTGTCCATCTCCTCCCACAGAAGCTCTATCGGATTGAGATCCGGACTCTGAGG